>VWZE01002149.1:78545-110141 GCA_013396675.1 Eubucco bourcierii | reverse complement strand
GTTGTGGGTCCTGTTTTGGCTGTGGTGGGCACTGGTGTTGTGGGTCCTGTTTTGGCTGTGGTGGGCACTGGTGTTGTGGGTCCTGTTTTGGTTGTGGTGGGTACTGGTGTTGTGGGTCCTGTTTTGGCTGTGGTGGGCACTGGTGCTGTGGGTCCTGTTTTGGCAGTGGGTTTTGGCAGGGCTGTGCTCGGGGTGGGTGGCCTTGCCTTTGCTGTCACAGGGGCTGGAGTGGTCTCCTCTACAGTGGGTTCTGGTGAGAGATGAAAAGTGCCATGGGTTAGTGCTGGGCTCTGCTGGCCCCACAGGTCCCTGCACTGAGCGGAGCCAGCAGGCACCAGCAGGGGCTGAAGCAGCAGCAGAGCTCTCTCAGGTCACTCTGAGCCATGTTCCCATCTCATCTGCCCCACACAACCTCCTGCCCCTCAAAGGGCATCTTCACGGGGCAAAAAATGCTGGCTCAGAGGCCAGGAGGTCCTTGTCCAACCCTCCTCACCCTCCTGAGGCAGCTGTCTTAGGGGCTGATGTCTCCTGGTCCAGCCATGGAGCAGCTGGTCCAGGCCTTCCTGTTAGCCCCAGGAGGGGTCAGAGCTTGTGCCCCAAGCCACGGGGCTGAGTCCCAGCAGGGACAGGCAGCACTTTGCTGCACTCACCACACAGGGAGTTGACACAGACTCTGCCCTCGGGGCACTGTGAGCAGGAGGGTCCCTCTTTGTACGGCTTCCGACCTTTCATGTTGCCCCTGGAAGCAGAAGACACCAAGAAAAAGAGGGCATGAGAGGGGGGTAGGCTTAGGGAGATCCCAGGAGGGACCTGATCCAAGGGGAACATCTCAGCCCAGGGCAAAACTCAGAGTTAAGCACACAGCAAGCATTGGTCTCCTGCCACAGACTGGCAGTGCCCTTTGCTTCATGACCTCAGGGCTGCTAAAACCAGGGGAGACAGCTCCATGGGCCAGGTCCTTCCCCACCCCTTGGAGCAGAGCACTCCATGGACACCTGGAGGTGTGATTTTGTCTCTTCCATGGGCCAGGTCCTTCTCCATCCCTTGGAGCAGAGCACTCCATGGACACCTGGAGGTGTGATTTTGTCTCCTTCATGGGCCAGGTCCTTCCCCATCCCTTGGAGCAGAGCGCTCCATGGACACCTGGAGGTGTGATTTTGTCTCTTCCATGGGCCAGGTCCTTCTCCATCCCTTGGAGCAAAGCACTCCATGGAGATGAGATTTTGCCTTCCTTCTGCTCAACACTCCTAAGGAGGTCTGCAGTCACCAACCACTCTGTTGGTCTTGCTAGTTCCAAGCAAGTGGTCTGCAGGGCTACTCTAGTGTTTACAAGTGGGCACTTTCCTCTCCTCCCAGGTCCAGCTCCTCCTGCTCTTACCAATGTGCTCCTCCACCCCAGGCAGCCACTGCTGCCGGTGGGGAAGAACAAGGCACAGAGCAGGGAGCAGTTGTTTGCAGCAGCGTCAGCCTTGGGCAGCTCTTAGGGTTGCAGGTCCCTCCCTAGGGCTGTGCCAGGAGCTGACCCAGGGTCACCAAACAACCCTTCCTGCCTACGTGACCCACCCAGGACAACAAAGACCTTCTTGGAACTGCTTTGCTGCGATTTCTGAATGAGCTCAGCGCCTGCTCTGCTCTGGGGACCAAAGGAAAGAAGATTCCTGCACAGAAAGCTCTGAGATACACCCAACCATGCCAGGCTTACGGTGGGTAGTAGTTGCAGACCAGCAGGTGCATGCCCTCTGTCTCGATGCCATCAATCTTCTCACAGAACTTGGCCCCGCAGCCAATCCGATGAGTGCTTGCCCAGACCACCTAAGGCAAAGACCAGGGGTGAAGGGGAGGTGACTCCTGGAAAGCAGACACTCTGTTGGCACCCTGGCACCACACCAATGTCCTCTCTGCATCCCCAGCTTTCAGGATCCTGTCCCTCTCCCACGTTTGGGGCCAGCCTGGCCAGCCTGGCACTGCTGCCCACATACCCAAGTGCCACAGCTTCTCTCCCATGCAGTCCATCCAAGCAGAGAACCATCACAGACCCACAGGCTGCTCTGGGCCAGAAGGGACCTTCCAAGCTCACCCAGTCCAGTCTTCCAACCACCTTTGTGCTGGCCTTGGGAGCCTCCACACATCCACCCTCACATTCACCACCACCATCTCTGCTCCTCCTTGCTCCCACCTAGGCTGTGAAGGAACACTCAGACCTCACATCCCTGCCTAAGCCAAGCTGGCACCAGTTCTGCAGAGGAGCCAAACAGATCTTCTTTAAAACAGGTCTTCTTCAAAGGCTGTTCAGGACTGGCACCATGCCCAGCTCCCTCTGCTCCCTGCCCAGCTCCCCAGCCCTTTGCAGGGGAGCCCCAGCCCCAGTTTCTGTCACAGCATCCCCACTGCACCCCAGCAGCCTAGTACCTGAGTGTAGTGGCCACACATCTGCCCGGGCACGCAGGTGGAAGTGCTCAGGTTGTAGTACTTCTCCTCCCCGTTCCAGTCCTCCACGGCAAAGTGGAGGTCCAGGGTGGGAGCCATGGCAAAGAGGTTCTCCCCGCGCCGGCCCCGCTCCTTGTTGTGGTCCCAGATGCACTTCTCTGCGTAGGCCTGGGCAAAGGCCTCCAGCTCCGTGTCCCAACTCTGCAAGGGCTCAGTGTCAGCACACAGAGGCTCCCTGACATTCACAAGGACATACTCCAAGCAACCCTGGGCTTCCTGACCACATCCCCGGGTAAGATCCAAGACTGAGCATCCCTACTCAGGGTAGCCCCCAGGAGAGGGCAGCTCCACAGCCAGACCTTAGCTTGGAGGAAGTTTCTCCACCAGCACAACCCTCACAGCCTTGCTTGGAGCATCCTGGGCTCGGTGTAGAGAGATCATGAGGCTGACTGGAGTTAGGCAGGAGGTTCATGGCAGGAGGGGGCCTGGGGACAGTCCTCTCTGGCGGGCTGGGGGTGGGAGGAGGACACAACTCCCCAGGCGGCTGCACAGAGCCTGGGAGCTCCTGGGAGGCATCATCTGTTTGTGTGCACCCAAGATGTGCCAGGCTACCTGCCAGCAGCCCCTCTGCAGTGGCCATGGCCCCTCCACCAGCTGAGCCCACTGCCCCATGGTCCCCACTGGCCACATTGACATGCAGCAGGAGGAGGAGGAGGAGGAGGAGGAGAGGTTTCCTCCCAGGGAGGGACCCCACACTGCAGCTTCTTGGGCTTTCCATGTGCAATCTGATGGGGACAGCAGCTATGGGCTGGAAGGCTGCCCAGCAAACAGGGGGCACCTTCCTGGTGGGAACCCAGGGGACAGAGTATGGCTCTAATGCAGGGCATGGCACCAGCAGGGTGCTGAGGGATGTGGATGGGCCCCTGAAGAGCAGCTACGAGGGACCAGACACTGAAATGTTTGGGTGGGGGCACAGTGTTGAGTGCCCTCCCACCATGGCCCCAAGACAGGCTGAGAGCCCAGTTTGGGAAGCTCCAGCTGCTCCTCCCTGGCACAGAGCTGGGCTCCAGACACAGGCCTGCACCTGCAGGAGCTGCCTCAGTACAAAAGTGCCTTTATCATAGCCTCACAGAAGCAGCCAGGTTGGAAGAGAGCTCCAAGCTCAACCAGCCCAACCTATCCCCCAGCCCTACCCAACCACCCAGACCTTAGCACTAAGTGTCCCATCCAGGCTCTGCTTCAACACCTCCAGGGATGGGCACTCCACCACCTCCCTGGGCAGCCCATTCCAATGCCAATCACTCTCTCTGGCAACAACTTCCTCCTAACGCCCAGCCTGATCCTGCCCTGGCACAGTTTGAGGCTGTGTCCCCTGTTCTGTCCCTGGGTGCCTGGCAGCAGAGCCCAACCCCAGCTGGCTACAACCTCCCCGCAGGTAGCTGCAGAGAGCAATGAGGTCTGCCCTGAGCCTCCTCTTCTGCAGGCTGCACACCCCCAGATCCCTCAGCCTCTCCTCACAGGGCTGTGCTCCCTCCCCAGCCTTGGTGCCCTTCTCTGGACACCTTCCAGCACCTCAACATCTCTCTTGAATTGAGGGGCCCAGAACTGGACACAGCACTCAAGGTGTGGCCTGAGCAGTGCTGAACACATGGGCAGAATAACCTCCCTGCTCCTGCTGGCCACACTGCTCCTGATCCAGGCCAGGATGCCATTGGCTCTGCTGCCCACCTGGGCACTCTGCTGCCTCATCTTCAGCTGCTATCCACCAGCACCCCCAGGTCCTTCTCTGCCTGGCTGCTCTCCAGCCACTCTGTCCCCAGCCTGTAGCACTGCTTGAAGTTGTTGTGGCCAAAGCACAGAACTTTTGGCAATGTGCCCCCCCCCAAAATATTTCCACAGCAACCAGACCCAGGTCCCAAACAGAAGCCTGGGGTGAGCTCAGCCAGGCACAGTGCCACGGCAGCAGGTGGGCTCGGAGCAAAGGCATCCAGGGAGGCAGCAGAGGAAGAGGCTCCCATGCAAAACCTCCACCAAGAAAGGGCTGCTGTGAGCTAAACATTTGTTGTGCTTCAAAGGGATGAAACAAAAGCCTTTGGCTGGGGACTGGAGCAGGCTCTGTGTGTTTAAGCAGAAGCAAAGCAGCTCTGCGGAGGGGAACATCGCAAAGCCCACGGTCTGCAGGCAGAGCTTCGGGGGAGCAGCAGCCACTGCTTTGGACCCCCAGAGACTCTTCCCCTCAGGCTTTCTCTAGACTTTGGCTCCAGACCCTTTGTTGTCCAAGTTTCCCATGCCTTGCTTTGGTGGGTGTCCCTGGAATGCTGATGCTCAGGGTTCTGCCTCTGCTCCCTCAGAGTCCAAAGGCACTGATCAGATCTCCTAGAGCTAAACACAGCTTTTTGTTTCATTTTCTCATCTAACTTCCATTTGTCAGCCCACAAAAGGCTTAATTCAGCCTGGCCAACTTTAGGGCCAGGCAAGGAGGTCTCCTACAAGCACCCTGGGAGCAAAACAACAGAGCACTGCCAACCATCCTGGGGAGCAGTTGTCCTCCTCCCCTAGCATGCTGCAAACAGGGAGAAAAGAATCCTGTGTGGTGCAAGATAAACCACAACAGCCAAATGGTAATTGAATGGAGGCTCTGAACGAGGCAGAGAGCAGCAACTTGAGAGCTTGGGTTTGCTCCTGCCACAGCCACACCTGGTGGTGGGCACCTGACTCGGTTTCCCCAGGCAGAACGGGGATCCCTCATCTCCAAACCACAGCTTGTGGTGGGGATGAGGAGCATGATGGAAATCTCAGGTAACTGCACGATCTGGTTGTCGTGGCTGATGACACAACAGCTCTCTCACCTGCAGAGGCAAAAAGCAGCCCCACACAGCAGGATTCCCCCCACCAGCTGCTGATGCCAGGGTCCCACCTGCCTTTCCTCCCCAGCACCAGGAGCTCCAGAGGGCATTCAGGTGAGCAAGAGCATCAGGGGACTCCAACCACAATCAGGAACCTCCAGGAACAACTCATCAGATGCAAGGAGACTCACGCCTCCTTGGAGGTTTTTTCAGCACCCCCTCCACTGGTACCCAGGTGGAGCTCTGCACGAGGAGTGCCCTGCAGACCCCCTGATGCCTTCCAGCGCCAAGGCCAGGGCTTGCACTCTACAAACCTCCTCCCACCCGCCTGTAATCCAGGCCACTCACCATCTGCAGCATGTCCATGGCAGGAGGAGACACCTGCGAGCGGTATTTATTATGCTCCTCCAAGATGATCTTCTTCTCTTCATCACTCAGGGACCAGCCGAGCTCCAGTACCGTCAGCAAGAGGAACACAGGAGGAAGAGCTGAGCTCAGCATCGTGCAGCCAGCTTCTGCTCTTAGCAGCCCACGGCTCTGGCAGTCAAGATTTAAAGCACCTCCCCAAAGCAAGGAACACCCAACAGCTCCCAGCTCGGGGAGGAAACGTTTCTGGATGAGAGCAGCGTCCCGGGGCCGTGCAGCACACACCCAGCTCACGGCTCGGCCCGCACGGACGTCTGGTGCCAAGCAGCAGGCAGGGTCCCCTCCCCGGGACACCCCTGCCCCTCAGTGCCCGCCCCCGGGCTGGCATTTCCAGCCAAGCTTCCGACCTCTGGTATCCCTTCCGCCCTCAGCTGTGGGTCTCCTACCTCCTGTCCCTTTTCTCCCCAAGGATAAGGACAATTCCGAGGCGAGCAGCCAAGCCCAGGTTGGCACCAGGGCGCTCCCTCGTCCCTGGAAGGCAGCTGTGCCTAGGAACGATGGCAACGAGATGCAGCTGGGAGCAGTTTGCAGCGCAGGAGCTGCCCAGCCCCGGGCCAGAGCCCAGCGCGTCCAGCCCTGCGTCCACACACACCGGCTGCGGTGGAGGCAAATCAGCAGGGAAGGTCCCCCCCTGGGGCTCCCTCAGCCTGCTGGGGAGAGGGTTAAGCAGAGGAGTATGTCCTTCGGCTGTGCCATCAGCAGGATGAGCAGGGGAGGAAGAGGAGGATACAGAGCTGAAATTGCCTGCGAGAAGGGGAGCTGAGGGGATGCGGCTGCCCCTCGGGGGCTGGTGGAAGCTCTACAGGCTGGGGCCGCTCCGCAGGCAGTCAGCAGCAGGGCTCAACACCATGTTGTGCCCAAAGCCTGTCCGGCAGAGACCCTCCAGCCTGTCCGCTGCCTCTTCCTCCCCATCTGGGGTTGTGCAACGGCCGCGGCCCTGCTCCAGGAGCGGCCCTGGGGACCGCAGCTGCCGGGGAGACTGCGCGGGTGGGCAGCGCCGGTGGGCAGCGCCAGGGGGCACGGCCGAGGCAACTCTCGCTGCCCTTCTCCCCTCCCGGCTGCCAGCTGCCCCCTCTCAGCGCTTTGCCGCTTTCCCCTTAGCTCTGCACCTCGCTGAACAGCTATCCTGCCCCAAAAGCTCTCCTGGAAAGGGTTAAATCCCCCCTCAGCAGCTGGCATGCAGCGGGAGAAGAAATCAGGAACGGGGGAAAGGTGCAGGAACACTTCATCTTTAATTGCAAAAAGTAAAAACTTTTGGGTTTTTCTTCTTCTTCTGACATACAAATCTCCATTTATTTACACACTTTACAGGCTCTCCCCAAGTATTTACAAAGTTTGCAATATATTAAATTAGGACCACCCCTAAAATTCTGCATTAAGTGCATATTTACATTCTTGTTTTCTGTTTTGTTTACCCACCAAGGAACTAAGAGTGTTCAGCACTGAAACAGTCTTGATGCATACAGAGCTTTATCCTCCCCCTCATCAGCCTGGCTGACACAACCTCCCCTCCCTGCAGACACACAGAGAACTCTCAAAAATAAATCACCTGCCACTTGTTTGACTCTCCAAAGCAAAGGGGGAGTCCAGCATCTCACTTCTTGGACTCAGTAGGACAGTCAAACTGTCCTTTAAAAGGAGGAGCTTCCTGAAGAGGAGAAGATATTGTTCTGCCTTATAAAAAACTTACAAAGAGGAGAAAGTTTGGCTTGCAGGAAGCAAAAGCTCTTTGTGTATCCACCACCGAGGCTCAGTGAAATGGTCTCAGCCCACTGAAAAGGTCTCAGCCCACCAAGTGTTTGGTGCTTTGGGGAGCCATAAGGCTAAACACAGACCACAGAGCCCAGGGCTGGGCAGATCCTGCCAACTTCCCTCCCTGGAGCAGTGTTCCCAATGTGACTCCAGGGTTTGGAGGCAGGAGGATCCCACTCCAAGGGGCTGGAAGTTACAGAGCTCATCTCTCTAGCAAGGAGGTGCTCACCTGCTCCCTAGCTTCTCATGCTTGAGGAGTTCCCATGCTGTGAGTGGGGACCTGCTGCTGGAAAGGAGCTGTGAGGGAAGGGAGCTGCTTTGACCCAGCCCGGTGAAACCAACTCCTTTGCCAGACCCTCACAGCAAGAGGAGCAGTGGGAGAAGCTAAAGGCCCAAGACTGCCAGGAGACCTGAGCCTGGAAAGCTCTTCAGGGCACTGACAAAGGGAGTTCTTGAGGCTGGGATCTGTAGAGCTGCCTCGGGGGAACCAAAGTGTGCAGTGCTAGTGGGGAGGGGAAACCCAAACCCAACAGCAAACCAATCAAAGCAAAGGAGCAACAGAAAGTAGCAGGTGGCTCCTGCTGGGGATGCTGATCTGCTGCTGCAGTAAATGCCAACACTCCTTGTCCTGCTTTCAGCTCCCCTGAGCTCAGCCAGTGGTCAGCGACCCCTGCCTTTGGAAACCAGTTTTAAAGCAAGACCCTCCTGCCTGGCTGGGGGGTGACAGCCCAGCTTCCCTCCTGCCCAATGGAGAGAGGACCCCTCCTCACAGCTCTGCCCACTGTATTCTCAGCTTGTCCTGATTTCTGGACCTTGCTGGTGTGATTTCAGAAGAGCTCTGCAGCCTATGGGGTGTCAGGTGAGCAGGAGTCCAGGCAAAGGGGGTCACCAACAGTGGGAGGCACACACTGCCTGGGCACCCCTCTGAGTTGGCCAGGGTGGGGATTGTCCAAGCCAGCAGCATGCACTTGGAGAGCCACAAGTGCTCAAGTGAAGCTACAGGGACCAGGCCTCGCTTGCAGCCATTTGGCCAAAGGGTCAAAAATCTCCTTTTGTCCATCCTAGTTTGGCCACTTTGGCCTCACTTCCAAGTTTTCCACCCTGGTTCCTCCCCCACCGCGCCAAAGAAGGCTTCAGCACTGCTCCCATGGCAGCCAAAGACAGGAGCTGCTCTAGAAGCTGTGCTGCAGCCCAGGGCTCTGTCCTCAGCAGCAGCTGGGGCCAAAACTGGCTCTGGGGCAGCAGCAGAATTGCTCTCCTGTTTCAGTTTAGCAGCTAATTCCTTACAGCCTTTGGAAAAGGAAGAGAAAATACACTGGAAGTTTAAAAACAAATGATGTCAACCCCGAAGGGAGAGAGGCTGGGCTGCAGGCAAGGCCTAGACACAGACCTGGAAACTTATGCAGAGACCATAAAGTGCACTTGGAAAGCTGATCTGCACCCAGGCCAGAGTCACCACCTTCTGTCCAACCAGCTGCAGCTCTTGCAGGAGGTGCAGAAGCAACACAGGAGAGCTTTTCTGCTCAACAGGCACAAACCTGCCCTCCAGCCTACCTCCCCCTCCCCAACCTAAACAGCAACTGTAAATAGATTCAATTTTCTCTGTTTCTTCCCCGAGGAGCCAGGTAGCCACAATGGCTTAAGAGGGACTCACAAAACAGAGGCATTTGACAGACACTTGAGAATTGTCTCCACAGCTTTTACAAGTTACAGTCAAGGACACTTAGAAGGAAGAGCATCAGCAACCCCCCCCACAGCCCGAGCCGGGCTGGGCCAGCAGCTCTTCCTCATCCACCTCCAGCCACACACTGGACAGGAGTGGCTCAGGTACAAAGCCAGCCAGAGGTGAGGTAACTTTGTCAGCCTTTGAATCTCGCCTTGAGCAGCTGCCAAAGTGCAAACAGCAACAGTCACTAACGAGGCTCTAATTCTGCCACCACCTCACTCCCCAATTTCCATGAACTAAGGCCCAGGCTTTAAGAGAGGGAGAGGGGAGGTGTCTGTGTGTCTTGGCATGAGGAAGGTTGCCTGTAGTGTCACCAGGGTGTCACATCCCCCAGTCAGCAACCATGCTAACAGAAGCCTTCTTCATCCAATTCCCTTTACTGTTTGGCCACAAACCAAACGAGTCCTTTTCTGTCCTGAGAGTTAGGCTCTCCCTTCTCAGTCCCACAAGTTCTGCTGCATGCTGGTCCAGTGCCAAGGGCCATGCATGCATCCTGATAAGGGTGCTGGGGTTGTTCTCACTCATTTACAGGTGCTGGGATTGTTCTTCTTTGTTTACAGGAGGGGAAAAAAAAACACAAAAGGGTTATGCATAGAAGTGTTTGTAGTGTCAAGGCCTCAGACTAAATTCTTTGGAGCAGGAACTGTCCTCTGCCTTATCCTTGTAGAGAAACCAGATGTGGTCGCCCCACTTGGCAGGTTTTGTGAGACCCTAATGAGATGAGCTGGATGTTTGCTCCCAATTCTCCTGGTCTTGCTCAAAACCAAAGGCTGGACAGACATTTTCCAGCCTCTCATCCTGTGAGTACCTAAAATATTTACAGAGGAAAGGTTCTCGCTCCTGAGAGCAGCTCTGATTTGCTTTCAAACAAAACCCCCTCCCAGTTCCATATTAACAAGTGTGAGAGTTAAGTCCTGAAGCCCAGCCCTGGCCTATGAGTTCAGCCTGACACATCTGCAAATGATCTGCAGCAGCAGGATCAGACCCAGAGGATCAGGCTGGGAAGGGACAGCAGCAGCCGCAGCCTGTGAACAGCGAACCCGAGCTCCTCTCAGGGCATTGCAGAAAGCAGGGCTCAGGCAACAGGAAGCCTGCAAAGGCAGCTTGGAAAGGACCCAGGAAAATCCAAGGTTCAGAATGAAGACAGAGACCCAGGTCTGGAAGGAGTCAAGGCAAGAAAATGCCAGGGATGAGGAAGCTTTGAGTGCTCCCGCAGGTAGCCGAGGCCAGGGACGCTGCCGGCAACGGTGTCCACAGAGCAAGGACCACAGGAGAAGGTCCTCAGCCCTGCTGCCTCAGGGCACACACCAGAGGCTGAGTGCCACACGGAGCTGCTCTGCAGCACTCTCAGCACCATCCCCACCACAGCACACGTGGGTGTGTTTGCAGGACAGGAGACGGAGGGAAGGAAAAGCAGAGGTACTGTTTGAGTCATCACCTGCAGCCAGAACACTGCAGAGAGGAATCACAAGACACAAAGAGGAGGCCTGAACAGGTTCTTCTGGTACAAGGAGGATGTGGTGAGTCTCTGCCCCAGGCTGCAAGGCTCATCTCAGTCCTGGAGCACGGAGCTGAGCTTGGCTTCGTGGGGCACATCACCGAGGCACACAGTTAGGGACAGGGACGTGGTGGAGGGGTGGGGTGGAGGTGGGACATCACCCAGGCATTCCCTTTTTAGAGCTGGCCTGGCAAGACAGGCTTGGAGCCTCCTCCTCAGGAGGAATGTACAGAGAAATGTCACCCCCAGGCCACTCCCAGGCCCTCCAGGAAGTTTCAGAAGTGCCACAATCCACAAAGGACACAAAGTGAATTTCATCCTGAGAAATCCCTCTGCTGCTCCTGGACAACAATAACAACCCTTTGCTGCAAACCCAGGGCTTACCTGAGGGGACAGGGAAGGTCATAAATAGCTTTGGAGCTTCTCCCAAAACACATCTGAGGAAAGGCAAAGAATCACCGCAAGGGTCAGGAAAAGAGTCACTGTTAAACACTGTAAACATGCAGGGTGGCAAAGCTGCCTGCCCCAGGTGCCCCAGCTCTGTCTCTTTCAAGACGTTGCCTTGGCTTCAAAGCTGAGAAGTCTCCCGGTGCTGGGCACAGCTGTGGGGTCCCAGCCCTACCATCCTCAGCTGGCAGCTCCGTCGCAGACCACCGCCGGCTCCGTGCCCTTGGCCGTGAAACTGAGGCTCCAGTGATCTGTGCTGGCATAGCCTGGGGGAGAGGCAAGGGCCCGGGTTAGGGGAAGCCATAGAACCTGCTGGGGATGTTATGACACCAAGCTGTGTGGCACAGCCACTTGCTAGAGGGCAGGGATCCATCCAGAGGGACCTGGACAGGCTGCAGAGGCCAACCTCATGAAATTCAACAAGGCCAAGTGTAAGGTCCTGCACCTGGGTAGGCACAATCCCAAGCACAGCTCCAGGCTGGGTGGTGACAGCAACCCTGTGCTGGGCTGCAGCAAGAGCAGTGTGGGCAGCAGGGCAAGGGAGGGGATTCTGCCCCTTTGATCTGCTCTCCTGAGACCCTGCCTGGAGTCCTGTGTGCAGTTCTGGAGCCCGCAGCACAGGAAGGACATGGAAGTGTTGGAGCCAGTCCAGAGGAGGCCACGAAGATGCTCAGAGGGCTGCAACAGCTCTGCTGTGAGGACAGGTTGAGAGAGTTTGGATTCTGCAGCCTGGAGAAGAGAAGGCTTCCAGGAGAGCTTGGAGTGGCCTTCCAGTATATGAAGCGGGCTACAGGAAGGCTGGGGAGGGTCTATTGACAAGGTCTTGCAATGCCAGGACAAGGGGCAATGGGTTTGAACTGGCAGAGTGGAGATTTAGACTGGATGTTAGAAGGAAGTTGTTTGCAGTGAGGGTGGTGAGACACTGGCACAGGTTGCTCAGGGAGGTTGTGGTTGCTCCCTCCCTGGAGGTGTTCAAGGCCAGGTTGGAGGAGGCCTTGAGTGACCTGTACTAGTGGGAGGTGTCCCTGCCTATGGCAGGGGGTTGGAACTGGATGATCCTTGAGGTCCCTTCCAACCTTACCATTCTATGATTCTGTGTCCCCTCCCTGAAGGTGCTCAGGGACAGCTTGGATGAGCTCTTGAGCAACCTGATTAATGGGAGCTGTCCCTGCCCATGGCAGGAGAGCTGGAGCTGGATGAGCTTTAAGGTCCCTTCCAACCCATCCTGTGGGTCTCTAGGGACTCCTCACACCTGCCTTGAGGTGGTGTGGAGATGTAGAGGCTCTTTAGAAAGGCCCTGCCCTTGGTGCCATCCTGGGTTTGTAGCACCCAGTAGACCTTGAGTAGCCCTCACTGGGCACCTCTTGGGACTCCACTGTTAGTGTTCCAGCCCAGACTGGTGACTCTGTCCTGTGCCACGTAGCCCCACAGCAGTCTGGAGCTGGGAATGGTTCACACTCAGGTGTCAGACTGGAAGCAGTCTCCAAGGGACCCCTCTGATGCTGCGTACTCCAGCACCAGTACTCACCCAGGTCTCCAGCTTCCAGCTCCACTCTGAAGCTCTCACAATGTCCTCTGCACTTGTCTGGAGGTGCAACCGTCAGGGTGAGCTGTCCACTGCCCACGGCAAACAGGCTGTGCAGGCTGTAGCTCTGGGGTGAGAGAAGAACATTTCTAAAGCCTTGGAAGCCTTTCTTGGGTCTGCCTGAACAAACAAGGGGCAGGTCACTGCCCTGTAGCATGGGCAGACAGCACAAAGCAGATCTGCTGGTGCCTGCTGCTCCCCCAGGCACCAGCAGGCCACAGCTGAGGTCAGCTGCATGCCAGGGGCCTCGTCCCCTCTTTTGCTCAAGGCAATGCAGTAACAAGAGACAGGGCAAGAGGAAACAGCCTCAAGTTTCCCCAAGGGAGGTTTAGGTTGGACATGAGGAGCAGTTTCTTCTCCAAAAGAGTTGGTCAAGGCCTGGCCCAGGGTAGTGGTGGAGTCTCCATCCCTGGAGGGGTTTTCAAAGTTCTGCAGTTGTGGCCCTTGAGGGTTGGACCTGATGACCTGAATGGACTTTTCCACTCCAAACAGTTCTCTGCAGGCCCTCCATGGCCACCAAGAAAGCATGAAAATGGGGGAGGAGACCAGGCTAGAGGCTTGAAGTGTCACCATCTTCACCCAAATGCTTCCATGGCAGCTACCTCAGAATGGGTGAGACTGCCAGGGAGGGAGCTGGGATGCAGCTCTGGAGTGACCTCTGTCCAGCTGGGACAAAGGCAGCATCCCTCACCCAGCCCCTGGAGATGCCTCCTGGCACAGGGCTGGGCAGAACAGACACAGACCAAACACCTTCTTGCCAGCACTGGGTCAGCTGAAGGTGTCCTGCAAATCCTCCAGGAGGACAGGTGATGTCTCTGGGATGGATTGCTCACCTTGTTCCCCAGTCGGGGGTGGCGGATGAGGAAGCAGCTCTCCAAGGACACTGTCTTGGGGAAGGACAGCAAAGAGGAAGTGGGGAAGAATTCCTGCAGGATCCGAGTTCTGTTCACAGATTTGTTCCTAAGCAAACCCAAAGAACTCATCTTAAAGACACATCACAGAGGCAGTGCTTCAAAGGCTGCTTCCAAGACCAACATCTCATGCCTGACAAAGACCCTGCTGAGTCCTTAGGAGCAAAAATGGACCTCTCAGCTTCTACACCTCTGCTCCCTCACATCCTCCTCTCAGTACCACCAGCAGGACTATGGAAACGGGGAGGGGGGTGAGGAAATAGATCCTTATGAGTGTCTAAATTTGATTTCCTTCCCTTCTTCCCTTCAAATGATCTAAGCCAGTGATCAGATCCATTCATTGCCAGAGGTGCAGAGAGGTGGCACTGACACAGCCCTAACTGAAACCACATGGTGAGGAGAGGAGAATCCAAGGGAATCCAAGGGAATCCCCTAGGGCAGGCAATGTGACTGGAAAAGGCTGGGTGGGGCTGTGTCTGGTGACTGGACATGATGAATGCTGCTGCACTCTGGACACCCACCCACCAGTGCTGTGGGCAAGAACTGAGCCAGAAGATCCTAAAATCCCAGACTGGTGTGGGTGGGAAGTGATCTTCCAAGCTCCTCTAGTCCAAGCCCTGCACTCAGCAGGGACAGTTGCAGTCAGAGCAGGTTGCTCAGAGCTCCAGACAGCCTGACCTGCAGTGGTGCCAGCCATGGGGCAGCCTGGGCCAGGCTCTCCCCACCCTCAAACATTTCTCCCTTCTCTCCACTCTGAATCTGCCTCTTTCAGTTCCAAACCTCCCCCCCTCCTTGTCCTGGCACAGCAGGTCCTGCTCAAAACTCTGTCCCCAGCTTTCTGATTGTCCCTTTAAGCACTGCAAGGCCACCAGAAGGTCTCCCTGGAACCTTCTCCTCTCCAGGCTGAACACCCTCAACTCTCCCAGCCTGGCCTCATAGCAGAGCCCTTCCAGCACTGCTGTGGCCTCCTCTGGCCCTGCTCCAGCAGGTCCCTGTCTGTGCTGTGCTGAGGACTCCAGAGCTGCCCCAGCACTGCAGGGAGGGTCTCAACAGAGCAGAGCAGAATCCTCACCTAAGCCCTAGCCAAAGCACAGGTTCCACTGTGCCCTTTTCCAAGGCTGCTTGAACATAGCTCCTCTGCCCACACAGACATGCCAGGGAGCCTGTTCAGCCCAAGGTGGCACCTGCCCATGCTCCTTGTCACTCTTCTCCACATGAAGAGACTCTGCTAACACCCTGACTTGCTCTGCAACCTTGGAGAGCTCTGAACTGCCCGTATCTCATAGCCATGCTGAAGGGTTTAGCACAGCTAGTGCAGGGTCAGGATTAGGGCTGCCCATTCCTCCTCCATGAGACCAGACTCAAGCTGCAGCATCCCTTGGCCCTCTGCTAACAGTCAGTGCTCTGCACTTCTTAGGTTGCACCAGCGGGGGAGGATTTCCAAGGAGCACACAGAGAGGTGGTTAGAAATGCAAAGCAGCTGCCTCAGGTGCCTAGAGCACAGCCCAGATGATTCAGGTTTGACCAGAAGGGCAGGACCACACAGCCACTGGGTTATTTTTGTCTTTTAAGGCGAGCACCAGATAAAGTCCCAGCCTCAACACTCCATTTTCAGTGCAGAAGTCTTCCCCTTAGATCAAATCAGTGTCAGCAGGCAGACAGAAGCCTTTAGCTCCCTCCTGCTTCCCCTCTCTCCAGTTAAAGAGCAACTTGCAGGCTCCTGGTTGCTCTCCCAGGCAAAGAGCCTGGGCCCAGCTGCAGTAGGGATGCAAACATCTCTCTCCTGTTTTGTCTTTGACTCACCAGGGAAAGAAAAATGGGCAGTTCCACAACTCAGCTGAATTCTCTTCTATTATAACCTGTGCCAGGTCTGGATCCTGGGATTGAAATCGCTTCAGTTCTTCATAGGAAAGATGCTGCCCTGTCTTGAACAACACCAAACACAGGCATAAGCTGTGCAACCTCAGATTCTTTCCCTTCTCTGTTTCCATCCCACCAAAGAACATCCAAGAGGAAGAACCATCCAGACCGGTAAGCTGCCAACCACACCAGAGTGAGGTCCTCAACCCCTGACATCTTTAAGGTGGGTCTTAGAGCTGTGTTCTACCTCCACCAGCACTCTGAGTTTGTGCTTGAGAACCCTGGGCAGGGTTTGGTTTTTTTTGCTGATGCTGTTCCAGATGAATTACCCAGGCTGCCCCAGCCCTGCTTTTACCTTGATGAGGAAAGGTTGAGACCTCTGGAGCTTTTCTGATAGTTCCCCAAAGTCTGTCACCAGCTGAAGGCTTTTCACAGCAGAACAGACTGTGCAGTTTGCAGGAAGTGCAGAAGTGTTCTGTCTGCAGCCTGCTGCCCACCAGTCCTGGCATTCTGGGGAAGAAACAAGAGAAGCAAGTTTAATGAGAGCAAAAAATGGAATGGAGTCAGGTTTGGCAATGAACTCAGTGCCCCTCACATGAAACACTGAGATCTCTTACAGTTCCCCATGGCTGCCAGATGTCTACAAGGAGAAATCTTCACCAGGTAGGGAGCTTGTCACAGAATGGATCCAGCACAGGCTGCAGGTCTTAAGAGATTACAGCTCAGGGCTGTGAGAAATGGGAGAGCTTTAAGGGAACTCCACTGCTGTGTCAGTGTGAGGCACACAGGCCAAGCCAGCCTTGCACTGTCAACCACCACACACAGTGCAGCTAAAGTGAGCCAAGAGAAGTGTTTGGGTTGGAAAAGGCCTCTAAGATCACTGACTCCAACCATCAACCCAACCCCACCATGGGCAACAAACCCTGTCCCCAGGTGCCACGGCCACACCTTTCTTCAACCCCTCCAGGGATGGGCACTCCAGCACCTCCCTGGGCAGCCTGTGCCAATCCCTAACCATTCCTGCAGCAAAGAAAATTTTTCTCATCTCCAACCTAACCTTCCCCTGGCACAATTTCAGGTCATTTCCTCTCCTTCTAGTACTTGATACCAGGGAGAAGAGACCAACCCAAGTAACGTATCACTAGGATGAGGAGAAACAGCCTCAGGTTGCTCCAGGGAAGGTTTAGGTTGGGCACCTAAAATTTCCTCCTCAAAAGGATTGTCAAGGCCTGACCCAAACTGCCCAGGGCAGTGGTGGAGTCCCCATCCTTGGAGGGGTTTCAAAGCCATGGAGATGTGGTGCTGAGGGCCAAGGGTTGGTGGTGCCCTGGCAGTGCTGGGCTAAGGCTTGGCCTCCATGACCTGAAAGGTCTCTTCTAGCCTGAAGGATTCTCTGATTCCACAAATCTGCTGTAACTGATGAGCAACATTTCCTAGGAAGGGCTCTTGGTTTATTTTCCTTTCCAACATCTGCAGCAGACAATGAGGAACGTTACAGAGAGAAGATTTCATTTCTTTAGGCTATAACAAGAAGGAGCAGCCTGGGATTCATTCTGATTTTCTCTTTCTGAGCATTTCAAATCAACTCCCAAACGCTGCATTTCCCACCCTACTGCTGGGACATGGACTGAAAGGGAGCAGGATACAGTTCCCAGTTCTTTAAGGCAGGCTGGGGAAGTCCACCCTGCTTTCAGGGGAAGGGGTAAAAAGGCAAAACAAGTGTAAAATCCTTATTGCAAGCACAAGTCCCACTCCCATGAGAAACTGCTCCAGCTCACTTTCCCTCCCTGCTCACAGGAGGAAAAAGAAAATCTTTGTTCCACCACCTGTAGAAAGCTTCAGTTTTACAACAACAACAACAAAAAAAACCCTCAGCTCACAAAACCCAGCTGGTCAGTGGCAGGAAACAAAAGGCTGAAAAATCTCAGCAGAGGAAGGGCAGTTGGCATGAAGAGAACAAGAGAAGCCTCTCCTCACCCAGGCAGCAGTGATGCTATCATCCCTCTCCAGGCAAAGCCCCCAAAACCCTCACCCCAGAGCGTCAAGCACCTCTGCCCCCGCACCTTCACTGCAGGCTCAGGGCAGCAGCCCATGGCAGGGGATGTTAATCAGGTTGACAGTGCAGAGCTTGAGCCCTCCTTTGAGGCAGGGTTGGGCTATTTGCATTCTCAATTGCTTGCTTCAGGAGGTTTATTTCTTCTCCCCGTTAATAACCCCAGCGCAGCGCGGCTGAGATGCATTTCAAATGCCACAAGTGGGGCTGGGGGATTGTTGGTTGGGTTTTGGGTTTTTTGTCTTGCCCCCCCCCCCNNTCCTTTCTTTTTGGTAATTAATCTTCTAGATTTATTGTTGAGGGTGTTAGTCTGTGCACCAGCTTGTGTGTGACTGGCATGACAAGCGCAGGCGGTGAGCAGAGCCTGCTCTGCCCAGGGAGGGAGGGAGAAGAGGCAGAGAGGGCACAACACAGCCCACGGGGGGAGCAGAGCAGGAGTCTGAGGGAGCAAGGATTTGATTCTCTCTTTCTCTCCCCTCCCTGCATTCCTTTCACATTATCACCCTGCCCAGACACCCTGGGGGCTGCCTTGGTTCAGGCCAAGCTGTCTGTGCGCACAGCCTGCGGAGAAAGATGCACTCCTGGTGTCAGTGCAGCCACCACCTGTGGCCCTGGCACCATCACATGGCACAGTGCTGCCCGTGGGGGATCACCCTGCTGGGGTCAGAGCCAGCTGTGGCACTGACACCTGCAACCACCCCTGACACCACGGGCCAGGACCAGCTGCCCTCGTAGAGACTCACAGACTGCCCTGGGTGGGAAGGGACCCTCACAGGTCCTCTTGTCCACTCCCTGCAGCTAGTGACAGCTCCAGCCAGAGCAGCCCAGGGCCACAGCAAGGCTAAGCTTGGACCTCTCCAGGGAGGGGACCTCAAACACAGCCCTGGGCAGCCTGTTCCAGTGTTTTACCTCCCTCTTCTCCTTGGGTTTTCTCACTCCTCCTTGAGAAGCAGCCTTTGGTTTGCCCAGCAGCAGTTCAGCTCTGTCAGACATACCTGATTCGTGTTTTTAACTGTATGAATTTCACAGATTCATAGAATGGGTTGGGTTGGAAGGGACCTTAAAGATCATCCAGTGCCAACAACCCCTGCCATGGGCAGGGACACCTCCCACCAGCCCAGGCTCCTCAAAGCTTCATCCTACCTGGTCTTGAATACCTCCAGGGAGGAGGCATCCACAACCTTTCTTGGCAACCTGTGCCAGTGTCCCTCACACCCTCACTCTCAAGAATTCCCTCCTCATCTCCACTCTCAATCTCCCCTCTCCCAGCTCAAAGCCATTCCCTCTCATCCCATCACTCCCAGCCCTTGTCTAAAGCCCCTCCCCAGCTTTCCCGTGCTGGAGCTCTCCAGATGAAAAGCTTTCCTTCTCCACTGGGTCAAGAGAGCTCCTAGCAGAGCCAGGAGCTGGGGATTTCCAGCTGCTGCCAACAGAGAGGCAGAGCCAAGCCCTCCCCTCCAGCACATCTGTGATTAATGCTGCAGCAGTCTGTGACTCTGCTTTCCACTATGCAGAGAAATAATTTTCAACTTACAAGCAATTTGCAGTCAGCACCCCGCCCTCCCTGGCCACTTCCAGAGAGGATCTCCCAAGTTTGTTGGCTGTCTGCAGAACTCCAGAGGGGTGTGCACAGCCCCAGAGACACTGGGTGGGGGAGATCAGATGAGAAGCGCAGAGGTGACGGAGAAGGCCTGGCTCAGCCTCTGCTCCTCGCAGCAAAGCAATAAAGCTGATGGAAACCTGCCCACAGATCTGAGAGTAGGTTCTCAGAAACAGCCATGGGCTCTTCAGGGACCAGCTGGAGGCTGAAGCACCACTGGCACTGGCAGCAGGTTCCAAAGAAGGGGACAGTTTGCTCCTGCAGGACAAGAAAGCTGGGAAGGGACTTTTTAGGCTGTCAGGTAGTGATAGGAGTGGGCGGAACAGAACAAGGCTGGAAATGGGGAGAGTCAGACTGGAGGTTAGGAAGAAGTTCTCCAGCATGAGGGTGGTGAGAGCCTGGAAGGGGTTGGCCAGGGAGGTGGTGGAAGCCTCATCCCTGGAGGTGTTTAAGGCCAGGCTGGATGAGGCCTAATGTAGAATCATAGAATCAGCCAGGTTGGAAGAGAGCTCCAAGTTCACCCAGTCCAACCTATCCCCCAGCCCTACCCAACCAACCAGACCATGGCACTAAGTGCCCCATCCAGGTTTTGCTTCAACACCTTCTCCAGGGATGAGGACTCCACCACCTCCCTGGGCAGCCCATTCCAATGCCAATCACTCTCTCTGGCAACAACTTCCTCCTAACATGCAGCCTGATCCTGCCTTGGCACAGCTTGAGGCTGCGTCCCCTTGTTCTGTCCCTGGGTGCCTGGCAGCAGAGCCCAACCCCAGCTGGCTACGACATCCCTGCAGGTAGCTGCAGAGAGCAATGAGGTCTGCCCTGAGCCTCCTCTTCTGCAGGCTGCACACCCCCAGCTCCCTCAGCCTCTCCTCACAGGGTTTGTGTTCTAGTGATGCAGTGTGAGGTGTCCCTGCCCATGGCAGGGGGTTTGGAACTGGATGATCCTTGTGGTTCCTTCCAACCCTGACCGATTCTGTGACACTTAAAGCCAAGGGCTCCTCCTGACCCTAAGTGCTGAAGTAAAGATACCTGCAGGAGGAGCTGCAGGTGCTGAGGCACTTTGCTGGTTCCCACCAAGCTGGTTTGCTCCCAGACCTGAAGAAATCTCCAGCTAGGTCTGCACTAGGAAAGTCAGGTCGAGGACATGGCCACCTGAGGTCTTCTCTCCTTATGGGTTGCTGTCACCTGCACTCATGAGGACTGGGAGAAAGCTTCCCAGAGGACTATGGCACAGAGGAGCTCCACAAGCTGCAAAGGGAGGCTCCAGATTCCTGATTACTCTTTCTGAGGGTGAGAGAGATCACAGGATTGCAGGATATCAGGGGTTGGAAGGGACCCAAAGAGCTCATCCAGTCCAACCCCCCTGCCAGAGCAGGACCAGACAATGCAGCTCAGGGCACACAGAACACATCCAGACAGGCCTGCAAAGGCTCCAGAGAAGGAGACTCCACAACCTCTCTGGGCAGCCTGTGCCAGGGCTCCGGGACCCTTCCAGGCAAGAAGTTGCCCTTGTGTTGAGCTGGAACCTCCTGTGCTGCAGCTTCCATCCATTGCTCCTTGTCCTATCCCAGGCAGCAGTGAGCAGAGCCTGTCTCCCCCCCCTCCTGACCCCCAGCCCTCAGATAGTTACAAACATTGATTAAATCCCCTCTCAGTCTTCTCCTCTCCAGATTAAGCAGCCCCAGGTCCCTCAGCCTCTCCTCAGCAGGCAGTGCTCAGTCCCCTCAGCATCCTCATAGCCCTCCCTTGCACTCTCTCCAGCAGATCCCTGTCCCTCTTCAACTGATTCAAGAGATTAATTCACAGGATGGGTTGGGTTGGAAAGGACCTTAAAGGTCATCCAGTTCCAATCCCCCTGCCATGGACAGGGACACCTCCCACCAGCTCAGGTTGCTCCAGGCCTCATCCAACCTGGCCTTGAACACCTCCGGGGAGTGGGCACCCACAGCCTGCCCGGGTAACCTGTGCCAGTGTCTCCCCACCCTGCTAACAAGATCCTCACCTCTTCCTCACCTTGAACTGTTTTGTAACTCTGTGTAGATCCAACCTATTTATGCCAGAAGAAAGAACCTCCTAGCTTGGGTCACAGCATTTTCAGGAACATCTTGCAACAAACTGACAGCTCCAAATGAAGCCATCCAGAAACTCCTTATTTTTTGTTGTGAGCTAAGAAGTCCACAGCTCCAAGAACTACTCCTTCCTTGCAGTGCTGGGGAAGGGCTGGTCAGACAGCCACAGGGTGATTAGTCAGTCACTAGGAAAGCACAAAAAGGATTTCAAGCCAACAAGACGTTGTGTAATCAGGGTCTGCTTGGCCTAACCCAAGAGGAACTCCAAGTCCCTGAGGTGATGGAGCTTTATTGTACAGTCACAGAATGGTAGGGGTTGGAAGGGACCTCAGGAGATCATTGAGTCCAAGCACAACTCTCTGGTTCTCTAGGGTCACCTAAAGAAGGTCATGCAAGAACACATCCAGGTGGGTTTTGAATGTCTCTAGAGATGGAGACTCTACCGCCTCTCTGGGTAGCCTGCTCCAGAGCTCCACCACCCTTAAAGTTCACAGATTCACAGAATGGGTTGGAAGGGACCTTAAGGATGATCCAGTGACAACTCCCTGTCATGGGCAGAGACAACTTGCACCAGCCCAGGTTCCTCAAGGCCTCATCCAACCTGGCCTTGAACACCTCCAGGGAGGGGACATCCACAACCTCCCTGGGCAACCTGTGCCAGTGTCTCCCCATCCTCACTCTAAAGAATTTCTTCCTCATTTCCACTCTCAAACTCCCTCTCCCAGCTCAAAGCCATTCCCTCTCATCCTGTTGCTCCCAGCCCTTGTCAAAAGTTGCTCCCCAGCTCTCCTGGAGCCCCTTCACGTACAGGAAGGCTGCCATCAGGTTCCCCAGAGGTTTCTCTTCCTCAGCTCTCTCAACTTCCTCATGTTTAGGTGGAAGTTCTTACACTCAGGTCTGTGCCAGTTACCCCTTGTCCTGCCACTAGGCAGCACTGAAGAAAGAGAAATCTGCACCTACCAAGCCAGGAAACCAAGGGCAGGGACCAAGTTGCCAGGAAAGCTCCATTAGGTTCCCCAGAAGGCAGCTTGTGCAGCTCTGACAGAGCCTATGTCTGCCTGGGTCCAGGTGAGCAACCTGGCTCCCAGCTGCTGCCACTGCTCTGATGGTGGCTTCAGCTTGTGCCAGATGTGACATGCCAGCAGCATGGGCAAACAGGGCTCTGCTGGCTGCCTCTGCAGCAGGCCACGTACAGCACACCCACAGCCTCCAGGGAAGCAAACTCAGGGTGGGAATTCAGTGGCTCTGCCAATGAGCAAAGGAGAAAGTCTGTAGGCATCTAAACACAGAAGCAAATGGAAGAGTTTTTGCTCTTCTGGGTTAGCAGAACGACTTGGACTTAGCTCACTGTCGGCAAATCCAAACACTCAGCCCACTGCTGACCAGGGGCCAAAGTAAAGCAGGGTATGAAAATAGCTTGGCACCACCTGGCACTGCCAACTCAGCCTTTTTCTGTCCCCCCTGAAGAAGCCAGCACAGGTGGCTGTTGGCCACTCTTGAGACTCAGACATCATAAAAGGGTTGTTCATATGCACACAAAATAGCTCAGGTACCTCAGAGCTGCCTTCCAGCACCTGAAGGGGGCTACAGGAGAGCTGGGGAGGGACTTCTGATAGGGGTTTGTAGTGCCAGGATGAGGGACAATGGTTTTGAGCTGGCCAGGATGAGGGACAATGGCTTTGAGCTGGAAAAGGGGAGATTGAGACTGGAGATGAGGGAGAAATTCTTGACAGTGAGGGTGGGGAGAGTCTGGAACAGGGAGGTGGTGGATGCCTGTTGTCTGCAGGGCAGAGGGAAGTGCTCATGTCTGCACTTTGCCCCAGAGGGAGTGACTTGTTCACCCCAGCCTACGTCAGAGAAGAGAAAGGAATCCAGGTCACAGAGGCACTACTTTCTCCTTGGAACAGCACTAGAAAGCCTTGAGTTAACTCACGTGTCCATCCCAAATGCTCTGCGCTCCTTACAGCAGGTAGAGCCCAGGGCTCTGCAAACCCAGCAGCTGCCCAGGGGCCACATGAAGTGCTGATGTCCCTGCTGCCAGGTTGGCGAGAGGCATTCCCTGGCCTGCAGCAGCAGTGTGCCCCAGCACTGGAGCTTCCACAGGCTCTGCACAAACACCAGCTCAGGAAAGAGCAAATGCAAACCACATTTCTGCAGAACTCTTCCCCAGCTGAAGGGACTTTGGTTCATAACCCTGAGAAAACAGCTGAGAGGGAGGCAGGCCGCTGAAGCCAAGGGTCTGAGAGTCAGCTTTGAAGAAATAAAGGCTGGGAACACTCATTCTAATCTGGGAATTGATCCGGGGGAGAAGGGCAGCAAACAGCCCAGCAGAGAGACAGGCAAAGAGGAAATTTACTTTGGAGCTAATCCTACAAACTTAACACAAGGGAGAACCTTGCGGACACTGCTCCTCACCTCAGCCGCTCAAAGGTCCACCCACGGCCGCCAGCCCTCATCACACACAGCACAGCTCTGGGGGGAAGGGAGGAGGTTGAATCACAGAATCAGTCAGGGTTGGAAGGGACCACAAGGATCAGCCAGATCCAATCCCCCTGCCATGGGCAGGGACACCTCACACCAGATCAGGTTGTCCAGAGCCTCATCCAGCCTGGCCTTAAACACCTCCAGGGATGAGGCTTCCACCACCTTCCTGGGCAACCCCTGCCAGGGTCTCAGCACCCTCATGCTGAACAGCTTCTTCTTAACATCCAGTCTGAATCTACCCATTTCCAGCTTTGTTCCCCATGAAGCGGAGGCTGAAGGCAGGTCACTCTGAGCTGCAGGGTGAGAGAAGCAGTATCCTGCACTCCTGCTCCTCCCAAAGCTTCCACTCCCACCACACCACTCTGGCTCCCCTGAGCTGCCCTCGTCCAACACAAACCTGCCTGCTCAGCCCGCAGCTACCAGGGGATGAGGCTCCAACCTGCGATCCCGGACACAGGAAAGCTGCCCCAAGCCCGCAACTCCCGGGGCAGGCTCAGGAGGGACAGCAGAGCCCCTGACCACAGTCCCACGCAGGCAGATTGCCCCTGCCTGTGCTTTCAGCCCCAGAGGAAGAGAACAGGACCACCTCCCACAGCCAGGCTGTGTCCCCTTCGCGTTGGGTGGTGTGGCCAGGGGATGCCTGCCAGTGCTACCGGTGGGCCCAGGCAGCCCCCAAACTACTAACAGGTGGTTGGCAGCAAGAACAGCCCAAGCTGGATTTGAACTGGTGCCCAAGCACAGAAAGCTCCAAGTTTCATCCTCAGCCCCCTCACGATTTTCATCCACCAGGATCCACAGAGAGGATGGAAGAGGCTGCACACTGAGTCCCTTCATCAGTGCCTTTGCTATGCTGCTCAGCACGGTGCATGGATGGCCCAGAGAGCACCAGGCCTGCCTGCAACACCTTCTGGCCTTGTGCTAACATCAACAAGACTTCACCCCTCCAAGGCCACCAGGACAAAACACAACATCACGCACAAGGCAGGGCTGGAAGAGCTCAAGAGACCACAAAGCTTCCTCTTCCTGATCCCTGTCCAGCAGCTCCAGCGCTGGGCCGCAAGCTGTGAAGCTGACACCAGCGCCGGATGCTGGGACAGCCCCAGGGCTGGAGGGACAGGAGGGATTCCCACAGGAATGCAGCCAAGCTGCGGGCTGGGTGCTCTCCCAGTCTAGCAGCCAGGGTCTAGTCTGCTGGGCTGTGCTGGAGCATGATCAAAGCCACCGCAGCCAGCCCCGGCGGATCTGCTAGCTGGGACATGCTGTGGCTTTCACCACCACCTAGTACTGATGGGAGAGTCCCCTCTGGACCTCCTCTCCTTTCCCCAGAGCTGGCCTGATGCCCACCCAGCACTCTGCTTTCCGGGACTCATGGAGGCATGAGGGATTTTATTTGGATTCAAACAGCAACTTCACATCCTTCCTCTCTATCAATCCTTCCTCTCCATCCATCCTCCCCTTTTCCCCTGCTCCTTTGGATGTTTCCTGATCTTCTCCTCACTCAGTTGGTTTTCCAATCAGTAGCCCACACTTGCTCCTGCTCTTATTTATCTTCACAGCAAGACACTCATGATTTCAGCCACCCCTTGTCCTAGAAACCTTTTGTTGCCTCAAGGAACCTCCCTGGGCTCTCTCCATCCAAGGAGGCATCTAAAGGAGGAACCTGAAATCATCTCCCAAGGGAAACAGTGGATTCCCCTACACTGGTCAGTTGTAAGACTCAGCCTCGGTGCTGGGCCAGCTCATTTCAACTACACCATCACCTAGAGAGGTTGGACCAGGTGACCCTTGAGGTGACTTCCAAGATGGCATTCTGTGATTCTGTTTCTCCACCCAGATCCAGAGAGGTATGCACAGACCCACGTCAGTGCCAAAAAGCAGGGTACAAAAGTCGAGTGGCTATCAGAGTCACCTCCTTGCTTTGCTTTTTCCTCCCTGAGAGATCCCAGTGATTAAGGGAAGGGGTGGACAATGGGGGATGCCCTGTCCCACCCATCTGACCTCACTCAGCTGAAGAGAGTGAGACACAGAGAGCAAAAGCAGAAGGGAGCTGGCATTGCAGGGTGCCTGTTTTAGCCGCGGCAGGAAGGTCACAGCCAGCACAGACAACTCCAAACAATGAACTGCCCAAGCTAAAAATAAACTCGGTGAGGGCAGGGCCAGAGGGGCTTGTTTTTACAGTGAGCTGACAGATGATCAGCAGTGTGCCACATCCCTGCTCAGAATAATCCACAGCTTCAGCAGCAGGGCCACTCTTTGTGTTTTATCGGAGAGGCAGAGTCCCTGCCCACACCCTCGTGCCAGCCTGAGGCAGTGGAAACAATTAACTGGGAATGAGAACCACTCAAACTTTTCCATTGTTGTTATGCTGGATAAGGAACCCCAGAGTCCCAGAATGGTGGAGGTTGGAAGGGACCTCTGGAGATGATCCAGTCCAACCCCACTGCCCAAGGAGGGCACCCAGGGGCACAGCGCCCAGGGGAGATTGGAAGCTCTCCACACAAGGAGGCTCCACAACCTCTCTGGGCAGCCTGCTCCAGGCTCCAGCACCCTCACACCAAACAACTTTCTCTTTCTGCTCAGGTGGAACCTCCTGGGTTCCAGTTTGTGCCCACTGCCCATTGGCCTGTCCCTGGGCACGACTGAGCAGGCTCTGGCACAATCCTCTTGGTCCCCACTCTTTAGCTCTTGCTGAGCACTAAGCAGATCCTCTCTGGGGCTGCTCTTGTGCAGGCTCAGCCCCAGGGCTCTCAGCCGTTGCTCCTCCCAGAGCTGTTCCAGGCCCCTCAGCATCTTCACAGTCCTCACTTGGACTCTCCAGTAGTTCCCTGTCCCTCTTGAACCTGGGAGACCCAGAAGTGGACACAGAACTCCAGCTGTGGTCTCCCTGGGGCACATCTCCCTGCCATGATGGGCAGCACCTCGTTAGGGAGCCACTTCTCCAACTTCCACACAGGTTACCCTCCCCATTACATTGACTGCTACAGACACCACTGCTCACACCCACAAGGTGCCAAGGCACCACTTGCCAAGACCTACTTCTCCCTAAATCACACATGGAGGTTTCTAGACTTTGCTCTCACAGATACCAAGACCTGGTTGACAAACTGGTTCTGCATCTTTGCTCAGGGAAAATCTAAGTGGTGCCATCTACCCTGCAAGGCTTTCACAGCACAACTGTCAGAGCAGAAGATTTTGAGAGGAAGGGGAACTGCTGTAGAAGAACAACCCTGAGGTGTTAAAAGCAAGGAAATGAGAATATGCAAGAACAAAATGATGCAGTTAGAGATAAAATATGCCTCAGCCCCAGTGAAGAGAAGGGAAAGAGCCTTAGCTAGAAGTCAGGATGCTATTTTTAAGCGCGGCGGTAGGAAAAGAGAAAACCTCGGTGCCAAGCCAGTAACACATTTGGTGCCCAGGAGACACTCGGATTATTTCCAGGCTTGGCATTTAACTTGGTATTTCTTGCTAGGTTCGTGTTGGAGCAGAGAAACGGTTTCTTACTCTCAAGCATGTACTTCTTGGCAATGGGCAGAGAGAGCAGGCGGATGTGAGCGATGAGGGAGCCCCAGGCGTGGGCTCTGGAGAGCGGTGCTTCGGGTGGCAGAGGGCTGTGGGGCTGGATCACAAAGTATGCAGTCAGCAAGAGCAGTCCCAGCGTCAGCAGGCCCTGCAAGAGGAAACAGGCACCTCGTTAATTACACTGCAGTGGGCTGATGTGCCTTCAGAGCAGGACACACCTTCCGGGTGCTGTCAGAACGCTGTGGCTGTAAGAGAAGCGCTCACGTTTTTGCTGTGGCCGTGTGAAACTCTCACTCAGTTCTGTTGTTAGGGCTGTCCAAGGACAAAATTCACAGAATCACAGAGTTGTCAGGGCTGGAAGGGACCTCGAAGGTCATCCAGTCCCAACCCCACTGCCATGGGCAGGGATAATTCACACTAGATTAGGTTGCTTAGAGCCCCATCCAGCCTGGCCTTAAAAACCTCCAGGGATGGGATCTCCAGCACCTCCCTGGGCAACCTGTTCCAGTTTCTCAGCACCCTCATGGTGACCAATTTCTTCCTAACAGCCAATCTGAATCTACCCATTTTTAGCTTTGCTCCATTCCCCCCGGTCCTATCACTGCCTAAAAGGTCCCTAAAATTCAGCAGCCTTCAAACTCTGGAGCCACAAAACTCTGTTCTTTTATCTTCAGCACTGCAAACAATCCAGTGCCAAAGCAGTGAGGATCATCCCCAGACACTTCTGATTCCTCCCCCCTAATCAAACAGCAGCCTGCACTACTGCCATGCCTCTTGCACAAGGTTTTCAAGGCAAACCTCCACCAAGCCTCCAAACACTCTGGCAGAGCTGGCAGCAGCTCCCTCCTCCACGCCAGGATCCCAAATAAGCCTTCAAGAGATGACGTGATGCACTTCTCCCCCCGGCCAGAGTCAAAGTGAATCAACAGCAAAAACAAGAACAGAAGCTGAAAGTTCAGATTCCCAATTTCCTCTCCTCTTGCCTCATTTAACAGCTTTTTATAGGACAGGAGGAAGAGAGCTTGAATTTTCTTCTTTTTTCTTTTTTTCATTCCCCTCCCCCAGTGTCTTTTAGTGAAGGGCCTCAAAACCATTTTCTACCACCAAGCATCACAGCACCAGGTTTATTTTACAGACCAGTACAATAACAGCAGGTAGAAGCTTGTGACAGAGGCAGAAACAACCTGGAGCTCTTCATTGTTCAACCTGAAGAATCCCTTTCCTGTCTCACATTTCCACTGAGGGTGCTGAGTCTTTCCCTGAAGGATCAACCCATGCCTTACTCTTTCAGAATGTAAGGAGAGGAAAGTGTTGACACTTTAAACTTCCCACACACACGAGCAATTTCAAATCAGGGTCAATTGTCTTCTGCTTTCAACCCAGCTCCTGGGACAAAGGAAGGAAGCTTCACAGCTTTCAGAGTGAAGAGGTTGGGAAAGTGCAATGGGCAAGAAAAGGCTCAGAGGCAAGAGGAGAATCTGTCCACCCCCCAAACCATCTGTGCACACACACAGACACCTTACCTTGTAGAGAAACACTAAGACAGGGTATCGTGGAGGTCCTCTTTGGGGTTCATTTCTTTCCAAGAGCTGCTTGATGAATTTCTCAATGGCTTTTTCTGACATTCCACACTGGTGGCCTGTCTGCCTCACCAGGTCAATCGTCTCTGAGAGCTTGTCATAAATGCTGAGCTCGTTGGCTGAAAGCTCCATGGCCTCCGACCAGGAATCCCTGTGGAGAGATTCAGGGGGTTAACAGCAAGCCCCCTGCAGCCACACAGCCCAGCATCACCTCTGCATGGGAGGGCAGGAAGCTGGTGGTGTCTAAGCAAGAAGGAAGGCTCCTCTGGAACAAACCTGTTCACAGCCAAAGCCACCACACTGAGCTGCAGTCCTAACAGACTCTGCTGGGGACTAGAGAAGCGTGAAATTTCCTGACAAGGGAAGCAGCAGCCCAGATTCCCAGCTCATGGAAATGAACAAAGCTCCCCAGAAATCAGGGAAACTCCATTTCTTCATCTCCTCCAAACGAATCCATCCCATAACAGGATTGCTCACCAAGCACAAGCGCCAGCAACACAAAGCTGCTCATCACAGGCAGCAGCCAGGCTAAAGCTCTCCAGCGCTGGGATCCCAGTCACTTATCTGACCAGAAATTTGTTTTCATTTAAAGCCCCTGTCAGCAGCAGGAGGAGGGCAGAGAAAGGCGCAGAAGGTGTGGGGCAAAGTTCAACAGTTTACAATTAGTTGAAAAACTTTCGCAACCAAAGGTCCAGGCTAACTGATCATTGAGTAACAGCAACGTGACAGCAGCCTGCTCGGCGGGCAGCGGCTCCTGCGCTGCTCTCAGTCTGCCTGCAGGTCACTCACATGCAGAGACACAAAATAACTCAACACGGCAGGGCTGCGAATGCCAGAGGAGGCTAAAAGGCACCTGACAACAAACTGCTTCCCAAAGGGAGTCTGCAAGAACACGCCTATGGAAGGGCTGCACCCAGGGAGACTTGGGTTGGAGATCAGAGGAAACTTCTTCAATGGAAGGGTTCTCAAACATTAGGACAGGGTGCTCAGGGAGGTGGTTGAATCCTCCATCCCTGGAGGGTTGAATGCCCCATTCCTGGCCTTCAACAGCCCCAGGCAGGAGGCAGCCACAGCCTCCCTGGACAACTTGTTCCAGAGTCTCAGCACCCTCCCACTGCAGAACTTCTTCCTCAGCTCCACTCCAACCCTGTTTTGCCTCAGCTCCAAACCATTCCCCTTTGCCCTGTCTCTGGACGCTCTCAGCAAAAGCCTCTCTGCAACCTTCCTGCAGGATCCCTTCAGTGCAGGCAGTTCTGAGGTCTCCCTGGAGTCTTCTCTCCAGGCTGCACCCCCCCAGCTCCCTCAGCCTGTGTTCACAGGAGAGGTGCTCCAGACCACCTTTGTGGCCTCCTCTGGACTCGCTCCAACCACTCCATCTTAAATCTGAAAGGTCTTTTCCAACCAGAACAATTCCATGAGCAATCAAGACGTGAAAAAAGAAGACTTCTACCACTCCCCCTGCCCACCACAAAGGCAGAGCCTTGCAGTACCAAGAGCAGCAGATGGGCTGAAGAAAAGAGGTAAAGAAATTGGTGGCCAAGCTAGGAGCTGCCAAAGTGGGAATCCCATTGTTAGGGAGACGTTTCACCTAGAAAATAAAAACACTGCTGGGGGAAAGGGAGCAGCTGTGAGGCCTTGATTTGCCTCTTGTTTCTGAGCTGGGAAAACTTGGATCAAAATGGCACCACTGAAACTTTGTGGGGGAGACAGAATTCAGCCCTGAAAGCACTGCCTGAAGAGCATTGTGGACAGACAGAAGCAGTTCACAGCTGAGAGTGAAAATCAGTCTCCCTTTCTCTCCAAATGCTACCTGACACAGGAACCAGCTTTAAGGTCCCCCTGGTGTCTTCTCTTCTCCAGGCTGAACACTCCCAGCTCCCTCAGCCTGAGGTGCTCCAGCCCTTGGATCATCTTTGTAGCCTCCTCTGGACTAACTCTAACATCTCTGTGTCCTTCTGCTGGGGACACCAAAACTGGAGGCAGTACTCGAGGTGGGGGTCTCAGCAGAGCAGAGAAATTATGATTCTCCTGTTAGGCAACCAAACATGAAACCTGATTTGCTTTTTCAGAATCAGCTGACAGCTCTCCTCCTAAACCCATGGGCACCTACAAGTCAGCACAGGAGAAAAAAAAAAAAGGCGGGTTTCAGGAGGGGAAAAAAAAAAACCCAACCAACCAACCCACTCTTTAACAGGACTACCATCCTCAGCCATTGCTGCTCTCCTCCCAGGATCAGCTCCCTGATCTGCTCTTCAACATTTGTTTGTGTGGTCACATGGTGAATCAGATCAGGAAAAACGATCTGGCTGAAAAACAACCCCCATGTGTTTGGTCAGCAGCTGCCTGAGCATCCAGCTCAAGCCACTCATGTCAGATGTTATATTAACATCAGTGTCAGATTTCCAACCACAGCCTCAGAAACACCAGAAAGGGGAAAATGCCAAATCAAAACCTAACCCCGAGCAGGCAACGAGGACGTGCTGCACTCCAGTGCCAGCTTCATTAGCTGCTGGCCCTGTTCTAACGACATTCCTTGCACTCCATGCAAATATTTGTCCCAGATCTCTCCACCTGAGCAGCTCCGTGGGCCAGCAAGGCTGCCCCAGGGCAGGTTTGATCAATAACGCCTCACTACAGATCCTGAGCTCTCCAAGGCAGGGACTTAGTCTTCTCATCTGTAAAGCACCTGGCATGCACCTGACTCTGTGACAAACACTGCATTGCTTTACTCTTTCATTTATGTAATACCCTGATTCACATAACAAGCAAGGGCCAGCACATCTGTAGGGTATTAAATGCCTTCCCCCCCC
>VWZE01002149.1:56296-76273 GCA_013396675.1 Eubucco bourcierii | reverse complement strand
CCTCCTCAGACCTCCCTGAGCCCCCCAGCACCAGCCTGACTGCACTCAGACCTCCCCAGCACCCCCGTGACCCCTAGAACACATTGAGAACCAACACACACAACCCCCTGCATGGGACCCCGGCACCTCCATTACCTTTAGACACTCCCCCAGCACCCTCAGCCCTCCCCACTAACCTTAAGAGCCTCTCCTAGCAGCTACCTGAGACCCCAGCCCCCACCTGCACCCCCAGTACCCTTGCAACACCCACCTGAGCCTTTGCATCCTTCAGCCACCGCTCACCGGCAGCCTTCAGAACACATCCAGCACCTGCCTGAGCCCACAGCAGCCCTGAGGCCCCCCCAGCACCTCCAAAACCTCCACTGCAAAGGTGCAGCTGGTGCCACCCCAGGAGGCTGTGCTGCCCTTCATCCAGACTGCATGAAATTCAGCAAGGGCAAGGGTAGAGCCTGGCATCTGGAAAAGATGCCCAGGGGTCAGGATGGGCTGGGGACTGATCTCTGTTGGAAGACAGCAAAGGGGAAAAGGATCTGGGGGTCCTGGTGGGTGGGAGGGTGCCCATGAGCCAGCAACGTGCTCTGGTGGGCAGGAGGAGCAATGCCATTCTGGGGTGGGTTAAAGGTCTGTGGTTAGGTTGAACAGGTTCTCCTGCCCCTCTGCTCTGCCCTGGTGAGGCCACATCTGGAGTCCTGTGTCCAGTTCTGAGCCCCAGTTCAACAGGGACACAGAACTGCTGGAGAGAGTCCAGCACAGAGCCACAAAGATGCTGAAGGGAATGGAACAGCTCTTTTAGGAGGAGAGCCTGAGGGAGCTGGAGCTGGGAGCTTAGAGGAGCCTGAGAGGTGACCGCAGTAATGGTTATCAATATGTGCAGGGTGAGTGCCAGGAGGCTGGAGCCAGGCTCTGCTGGATGATGCCTAATGCCAGGACAAGGGGCACTGGGTGGAAGCTGAGGCATAGGAAGTTTCATTTAAGCACAAGGAGGAATTTTTTTTCCCTGTGAGGGTGACAGAACCCTGGAGCAGGTTGTCTAGGGGAGTTGTGGAGTCTCTGGAGATATTAAAAACCCACCTGGATGTGTTTCTGTGTGATCTGCTCTAGGAGATCCTGCTCTGGTGGGGGTGGGGAATGGGGTGGGGCTGTTGGACTGGATGAGCTCTGGAAGTCCCTTCCAGCCCCTGACATTCTGTGATTCTCTCACAGTCAGGTCCCACAGCACCCATGACACCTCCCTCCACACAGAAGCCCCCAGCATGTGCCCACCCCAGCACTCACTCACTGCTTCCTACAACCCTATCAGTCCCATTCGACTCTACTGAGCTGCTTTTGTGCTCCCCAACCCTCTGAACATCCTAAGAAGCTTCCAGAAGGAAAAGACAAGGAGACCATAGGGTCAGAGAATTGTTTGGGTTGGAAAAGCCCTCTAAGATCATCCAGTCCAACACCAACCCAACCCCACCGTGGCCACCAAACCCTGTCCCCAAGTGCCATGGGCACAGCTTTCTTGAACACCTCCCGGGATGAGGACTCCATCACCTCCCTGGGCAGCCTGTGCCAATCCCTGACCACTCTTGCAGCAAAGAAATTTTTCCTCATCTCCAACCTAACCCTCCCCTGGCACAATTTCAGGCCAGTTCCTCTCATCCTTCTACTTTTGTTGGGCCATGTCCATAGTGCTGGGTCCAGTCCTGGGCTGCCCAGTTCGAGAGAGACAGAGAACTGCTGAAGAGAGTCCAGCTGAGGGCCATGGAGCTGCTGAGTGGCATGGAGCAGCTCTGGGAGGAGCAAAGGCTGAGATCCCTGGGGCTGAGCCTGCACAAGAGCAGCCCCAGAGGGGAGCTGAGCAGTGCCCGGCAAGAGCTAAAGGGTAGGGGGCAAGAGCCTGGGGCCAGACTCTGCTCAGTGGTGCCCAGGGACAGGCCAATGAGCACAAACTGGAACCCAACAGGTTCCACCTCAACAGGAGGAGAAAGTTGTTTGGTGTGAGGGTGCTGGAGCCTGGAGCAGGCTGCCCAGAGAGGCTGTGGAGCCTCCTTGTGTGGAGAGCTTCCAACGTCCCCTGGGCACTGTGCCCCTGGGCGTTGTGCTGTGGGTGCCCTGCTTGGGCAGTGAGGTTGTGCTGGATACTCTTCAGAGGTCCCTTCCAACTTCCACCCTGCTGGGGTTCTGTGGAATGAGAGGTCCCTTTGATTCTGGAATTACCCTTTCTGCTGTCATCAGGAACTGTTAATGAAGCTTCCAAGTGTCACACACTGACCATGGCTTCCCACATTCTTTTTTTTTTTTTTTTTTTTTTTTTTGGCCTCCTTGCTGTTCCTCTCACCCTGGCATCAAATAATTCCCCATTTTGGGACGTTTGGGCTGATTATACAACACTTTGGGGACCAAAGTCAATCATTTTCTCGAGATGAGATTTGAGGTGGAACAAGACAGAGATTGTTCCTGCCTGGGAAGCCTTTTCTTCTGTAGATCTCTCCTCTGGGCCCTTGTTGGAGCTCTTTGCTCTGTGTTTGCAGCGGCAGCAGCTGCGGTTTGAAGGTCTTGCTGCATTTGCTGCCATCTAATGGGAAAGCTCAGCCTTGGCCACCTCAACTCTGCTTTTTTTCCAAGCAAATAGAAAGGTTTTCCTACTCGGTCCTGCTGCCGCTCAACAAAGCAGCATCTTTCACCTCCAGTCGCAGCAAATGAAGGCAAAAGGATGATTTCAAAGGTTTCTGCCAACCAAAATTAACTGCTGATTCTATAACTCCAGGAGAAGAAATTTAGGGATGGGAGCATTAGTGGTCCAGAGGTGCTGGAGCACTGAAATGTGGCATGCAGAGGAGACAATTCCTCTCCAAGATTCTGAATTTCCTCATCATTATACCCTACCTGGTGAAGCTCACGACCCTAATTATTTCTGAGCACAAGCTTGGTCCATCAGTGCTGTGTTTTCATCTCCACCTGCAAACCCACATCCTCTCCAAAAGCCAAGCCTGAGTACAGGATCAGAGGGTGCCAGGGGTTGGAAGGAACCCAAAGAGCTCATTCAGTCCAAACCCCCTGCCAGAGCAGGACCAGGCAATGCAGCTCAGGGCACACAAGGAACACATCCAGACAGGTCTTGAAAGGCTCCAGAGAAGAAGACTCCACAGCCTCTCTGGGCAGCCTGTGCCAGGGCTCTGGGACCCTTCCAGGCAAGAAGTTGCCCTTGTGTTGAGCTGGAACCTCCTGTGCTGCAGCTTCCATCCATTGCTGCTTGTCCTATCCCAGGCAGCAGTGAGCAGAGCCTGTCCCCACCCGCCTGACCCCCAGCCCTCAGATAGTTATAAACATTGATTAAACCCCTTCTCAGCCTTCTCCTCTCCAGACTGAGCAGCCCCAGGTCCCTCAGCCTCTCCTCACCAGGCAGAGCTCTAATCTCCTCCTCATCCTCACAGCTCTCCCTTGGACTCTCTCCAGTTAGATCCCTGGTGATCTTAAAGTGTCTTTTCCAACCTAAACGATTCCATGAGGAAAAACTACTTTACTGCAAAAGCAATGGACCCCTGGAGCAGGGTGCCCAGAGAATCTCCTCTGGAGAGCTTCAAACCCCAGCTGGCCACTGTGATCCTGGGCAAGCTGCTGTGGGTGCCCTGATTTGGCATGAAGGTTGGGCTGCATGATGTCCAGAGGTCCTTTCCAGCCCCCACCATGCTGGGGTTATTTGATACATCAAATCTCCTTTATTACCCTGGATGTGCTTCTGGGGCTTTTGAACTTATTGTGAGCTGGGCTTAGAAGTTTTCTGCCTGGACTCATTACTGTTCCCTGGCACAAGAAACCAGGAGAGAGGAAAAGAGCTTTGCTAACTGGAGGGACTTTCAAAGTGCAGTTAGGATACCCTGAATATTTGATTGCTCCAGATCAAATCTCTTCACACTGCAAAGTCCCAGCAGCACCACTGGCCCCAAACCCCCTTGGTTCACACATCAGCCTGCAACTGGCTCCTAGGATTCACTTCTTCAGTCCTGAGACTGCATTTTGCTTCCTGTTGCTTCCAGCATCTTGGATCCAGCTGGATTCCCTTTCTGCCTCTTCCCTTCACCTGTTTTATTTCCTCCAAATGGAAGCAGTAAATTTTCCCAACAAGCCTGTTGGAGGTCTCATGTACTCTGGGATAGCAGCAGGAGGTGATGCATGCAGAGGGGGGCAGGTGGCAGCCACCTCCTCTGCAGCAGTTTAGGTCTCAGCATCTGAGGGACATAAGCAAGGCACACACATGGGGAGTGGAGATGGTGTCTGGTTTTATGCCCTTTTTCTGGCTGTCATGGCAGTTCCAGGTGGCTCTGTCCATCACCAGCAGCATCCCTTTTTCTTCTGAGTTAACTTCCCTACCTCTTCTGCCTTATGCTTTAATTCATCCTCTCGAACTTTGAGCAACCTGGGAGAAAAGGAAGGAAATCAGCCAGGTGTTTGCCCTGCCTTTCTCATGGCTGAGCTGTTTGTGTGGACAAACATCAGCAAAGGAGCCTGAGCATGGCTGTAAGAAAGGAGGGACCCTCCAGCTCCAGGTGGATTGAGAGCCATGGGCTCTGCTAAAAGCCCAGCCTAGGCTGGGGTTTCCTTAGCAGTTTCATAGCCTCTGCTGGACTCTCCCCAGTTCCCTGTCTCTCTTGAACTGGGCAGCCCAGAACTGGACCAAGGACTCCAGATGTGGCCTAACAAAAGCAGAGTGGAATGGGAGCAGAACCTCCCTTGCCCTGCTGCCCACACTCTTCTTCATGCCCTGCAGGGCACCATTTGCCTTCTGGCCACAAGGGCACACCTGGCTCATGGGCAGCTTCATGCTCTGCAGGGCACCATTTGCCTCCTTGGCCACAAGGGCACACCTGTGGCTCATGGGCAGCTTCATGCTCTGCAGGGCACCATTTGCCTTCTGGCCACGAGGGTACACCTCTGGCTCACGGACAGTTTGCTGTCCACCAGCATTCTCAGGTGCTTCTCCATGGAGCTGCTCTCCAACAGGTCCCTCCTCACCTGCCCTGGTGCAGGTTTTTTGTTCCTCCCCAGGGGCAGGACCCCACAGTTGCTGCGGTTGAACTCTGTGAGGCTCTCTCCACCCAGCTCCCCAGCCTGGCCTCACTGAGTGGCAGCACAGCCTGGGGGGTGTCAGCCACCCCTCACTGTTTTGAGCATCAGCAAACTGCCTGAGAGCCCACCCTGACCCTTCATCCAGGTCACTGATGAAGATGTTGGGCAAGACTGAGCTCAGCACTGACTGGAGTTAGGAAATCAGGAGGGAGCCCTCTGAACCCAGGGCAGCTGGCAGTGCCCAAAGCCATGGCTCACCTGACTAAGCTGGCCATGGACTCGGAGACGTTGTGGCCTGAGGCAGCACTGCATTCATAAAACGTGAGCTGGTGCTCCTGGAAGACACAGAACCCAGAGAGAAATGTCATCTTCTGGTGTTGGGAGGGGGTAAATAGCCAGGGCAAAGTCACAGATGAGAGGAAGCAGGAAAGACTCAGAGAAGCAACTCAGCTTCTTTACTGGACCTCCTCAGGGGTGAAATCCAGATTCTCTGGGGGTTGCAGCACCAGGTTTTAATCCCCATTCACTAAGGAGAGAGCAAGATGCTTTGTCCTCTGCTTAGTGCAGTGAACAGAGACATCAGCAGACATTCCTGGGTCTTCTGTGCCTGCCAGTGGCTGGTTTGGGGGAAAAACATCTACACCTCATCCCTTGTTCTGCTGCCTCCAAAAGTGGTCAGTGGCCCAAATCCCATAGGCTTTGAAACTGAGCCGGTGAAGGCAGAGTGTTCTCACCTGATTTTTAGTAGCCATGCACATTTGGAGAGGTTGATCACAGAATGAAAGGGGTTGGGAAGGATCTCTGGAGATCACCTGCTCCAACCCCCCTGCCAGAGCTGGGTCACTCAGAGCAGGTTGCCCAAGGTGGCAGCCAGGAGGGGTTTGAATGTCTCCAGAGATGGAGACTCAGCCACAGCTCTGGGCAGCCTGCTCCACTGCTCTGCCACCCTCAAAGGAGAGAAGTTCCTCCTCATGTTTAGATGGAGCTTCTTATGTTCAAGTTGGTGCCAGTTACTCCTTGCCTTGTCACTGGGCACCGCTGGTCCCATCCTGCTGACATCCACCCTTGAAGTATTGATCAGCACTGATCAGATCTCCTCTCAGTCTTCTCCAGGCTAAAAAGCCCCAAGTCCCTCAGCCTTTCTTCATGGCAGAGATATTCCAGTCCCCATAGCATCACACTTTGATTCTTTCATTATCAGGACAGGGCTTGGAGGGGAGTTTATTATGAATCTTAATTACAGATTCTTTTACTGGGGTGGTGCTGAGTTGGGACTGAAATGGTGAAGGCAGGGTGAAAGGTTGAGTCCAGAGATCACTTTGCTAACAGTCAAAGCACAAAGGCTGCCCTAAGAGCTTTCATTCTTTCCCAGTTCCTTGTGCTGGTGGCATCCATCCATAGCTGGATGGATCCTTGCCCAGCTTGGGGGGGGCAACCTGCTTCAGCAGGGCTGTGCACCTACCTTGGCCAGGCGCTCGCCCTCCTCCCTGGGCACCTCTCGCTGTGCAGCGCAGTCGGTTTTGTTCCCCAGAAGCAGAATGGCAACTCCATCTTCTGCTCCTTCCTGGGTAGTTCAAGAGGGGAAGATCAGCAGTGTGTATGAATCTCCATTGAATCACAGCCAGACAATGTCTAGGCACATCCTGGAGCACCATGACAGGTGCCTGTGGGTTTGGGATGCCAACGAGACCTTAAACTCCTAAATGAGTTTAACTGCATTTAAAAAGTGGAGTTTTTCTCCCTGTCCTGGTCTATCAACAGGGCAGAGTTACCCTTGTAGTGAATTCACATTGTGTCTGACTTCAGGAACCCTCCAGAAGATACTGTGGTTGAGATTTACAGGCACTGTGCAGGGCACATCCTGTTTTATCCCAGCATCTTTACACCCTGGAATTGTGCTTGAGTGGGAATCTCCAACGAGAAGTTTCCAGTCAGACACAACTTGCCTTCTCTTTCCCAGGGCTCATGGCAGACTACTCTTCATTTAGAAGTGTTATCAAAACCACTTTCAACATTTTCACAAACCCCAAGTGACAGGACAAGAGGAAACAGACTCAAGTTGCGCCAAGGTAAGTTTGGGTTGCCCTTGAGGAACAATTTCTTCCCCTTGAGGGTTGTCAAGGCCTGGCCCAAGCTGCCCAGGGCAGTGGTGGAGTCCCCATCCCTGAAGGGTATCAAACCATGGAGATGTGTAGCTGAGGGCCATGGGTTGATGGTGCCCTGGCACTGCTGGACTCACAACCTTAATTGTTTTCTGAGCACAAGCTTGGTCCATCAGTTCTGTGGTTTTATCTCCACCTGCAAACCCAGATCCTCTCCAGAAGCCAAGCCTGATTAGAGGATTGCAGGATCAGAGCATGTCAGGGGTTGGAAGGAACCCAAAGAGCTCATTCAGTCCAACCCCCCTGCCAGAGCAGGACCAGGCAATGCAGCTCAGAGCACACAAGGAACACATCCAGACAGGCCTGCAAAGGCTCCAGAGAAGGAGACTCCACAACCTCTCTGGGCAGCCTGGGCCAGGGCTCTGGGACCCTCACAGTCAAGAAGTTGCCCTTGTGTTGAGCTGGAACCTCCTGTGCTGCAGCTTCCATCCATTGCTGCTTGTCCTATCCCAGGCAGCAGTGAGCAGAGCCTGTCCCCACCCGCCTGACCCCCAGCCCTCAGATAGTTATAAACATTGATTAAATCCCTTCTCAGTCTTCTCTTCTCCAGACTGAGCAGCCCCAAGTCCCTCAGCCTCTCCTCAGCAGGCAGTGCTCAGTCCCCTCAGCATCCTCATAGCTTTCTGCTGGACTCTCTCCAGCAGATCCCTGTCCCTCTTCACCTGAGGAGCCCAAACCTGCAGGCAGCACTCAGCGCAGGCACTTTAAAGGTCTCCTCCACCCTGCCCAATTCCGTATTGCTCTGGGCAGCACCTAACGGGTGCCAGAGCTCAGGCAGGACCTCGCTCATCTCAGAGTCACAGCCACCAGCTGCCAGAACCCGAGGACAGGAGGAGGCTTTCCTGCATCACCCACCTGGACACAGCTGAGCCAGTAGCGCAGATCCAGGAAGGAGTAGTGGGAGGTGAGGTCGTACATCAGCACCACCCCATCGGCCTTGCGGAAGAACTGCCTGCTGACGCTGCGATACCTGCCGGGGCAACGCCGTCACTGCCGGGCATCGCCAGGCTGTGCCAAGGAGCCACCGCAAGCCCCAGCGGCAAGCCAGGCACGCCCCAGATTCTGCTCCCGTCCCGGTGCCAGAGGCCACGCAAAGTGCCCGAGCTGAATTGTTTCCTTTGCTCTCACAGAGCTGCTCAGGCTGGAAGGGACCTCAGACCTCATCCACTCCAACCTCCCAGAGGTGGACAGGGACACCTCTCAGCCAGACTTGGCTGCTCATCCAACCTGGCCTTGAACATCCCCAGGCAGGAGGCAGCCACAGCCTCCCTGGGCAGCCTGTGCCAGGCTCTCATCACCCTCCCACTGCAGACCTTCTTCCTCAGCTCCACTCTAACCCTGCTCTGCCTCAGCTCCAAACCATTCCCCCTTGGCCTGTCTCTAGATGGCCTCAGCAAAAGTCTCTCTGCAGCCTTCCTGCAGGATCCCTTCAGGCACTGGCAGCAGCTCTGATGTCCCCCTGGAGCCTTCTCCTCTGCAGGCTGCACCCCCCCAGCTCCCTCAACCTGTGCTCACAGCAGAGCTGCAGCAGCCCTTGGAGCATCTTTGTGGCCACCTCTGGCCTTGCTCCAGCAGCTCTGAGTCCTTCTTAGGATGGACAAAACCAGCTCCTGTATTTACCAGAAGAGACCTCACAGCCCAGGCTAGGAGTGGGCACCCTGAGGAGCCAAACCCAGCTCACCACTGTACCCAGGTCCTGCACCACAGCCTCCTGGCACTGCTGGTCCCTTACCAATCAACATCTCATACATGATGACCCCAAGTGAACACCAGTCACAGAGCTTGTTGTAGCCAGTCTGCATGAACACCTCAGGGGCAATGTAATCTGGAGTGGCCTCCTCTGGCCTCACTCCAGCAGCTCTGTGTCCTTGTTATGGGGTCACCAAAACTGGACGCAAGATTGGAGGTGAGGTATCAGCAGAGCAGAGCCAAGGGGCAGAACCCCTCTCTTGCTCTGCTGCCCACACTCCTCTGGCTGCATCCCAGCACACAGTTGCCTGCTGGGCTGCAGGAGGGCACTGCTGGCTCCTGGGCAGCTGCTCAGCAGCCAACATCCCTAAGTCTCTTTCTTCAGGGCTGCTCTCAATCTACTCTGCACCCAGCCTGGATTTGTGCTTTATCAGATCACAGATCCCCTCCTCCAACCACCTCTCCTTTGCTTGGTAAAGCCAAGAACATTTATTTCCACTAATCCACTAGAAGAAAAGGAAGGGCACAGGTTGCTCCCTCTGGGCAGAGAGCTCAGCACCTCACCTTTCCTGCCCCGCCGAGTCCCACAGGCGCAGGGTGAAGTGCATGTTGTCCACAACGAGGGTTTTGACATGGTAATCCAGTCCTAGGAGACACAAAGAGGGATGCTGTGACACTGAGGAGTTCATCCCTGCCCCAGAGGATGGGAGGAGAGGGCACACATGGTCTGGGGCTGCAGCTCTGAGGGGCTGGTGCCAGGCAAACCTCCAGCATCCAGATCTTTAATGGGTGGCTTGTCAGAGGGTCTCTGGGTTCAGAATGAACAAAACCAGGCTGCTTAAGAGAGGAGGACAGAGCTGCAAGGTGAAGCAGAGGGAAAAACACAAGGATCATTGGCACTGCTGCCCTGCAGAGAGCAAGAAGCACCAGGACCATTGGCACTGCTGCCCTGCAGAGGGCAAGAAGCACCAGCAGTGCCTGCCCAGGACCACCCAGGCATGTGAAGTTGGTGGCTCTGTTGGGTGGCTGGTGACATGTGCATGGCACACTTGGCATGAGGTGTAAGATGTAATGGTCAGCAGCAGCTCGTGGGGTGCAGCAAAGGTCACCCAAGCAGGTGCAGAGCCATGCTGGGAGGCAGCTGGAGGACACCTACCTACCGTGGCAGCGAGGTGCGGGTTGAAGCTGTCTGCGTGCAGCCGGTACAGGAACGAGGTCTTGCCCACGTGGGAGTCCCCAACAAACAGCACATTGTAGAGGTGGTCTGAATCCAGCGGAGCTTCAGGGCAACCCCTTGGGGCAGCTACTGCCCCCTCTGCAGTCACAGCCTCTGGCTCTGCTGGGCTGGGCTCACCTTCCTGGCTCACTTTCTGCCCAGGCTCTTGCTGCTTCTCCCCTCTTTGGGCAGCTCTGAGGTCGTTGCTGTGCTGCCCCAGAAGCTGCCCCCGAGGCTGCTCGCTGCTGCTGGCTGGGACCCCCACTGAGCTGTGCCCCAGGGCCATCCTCGACTGAGCATTCCCGGCATCTTCCTTCTGTTGGACTCCTGAGTGAAGGGTTGGCACCGGTAGCATCCCTTGCTTTGGAGACTCAGTAGGTCTGGCAGCTGCCTGCCCTGTTTCCATCACAGGCAGTGTCTTCTCCTCCAGCTGCTGGGGAGCAGTGTGGGGCCTCACCTCACCTGCCTGTGCTGAGACCTGCTCCTGAAGCTCCCTTGGGGCTGCCTGTCCCGAAGCACCTAGCAGCTGCACATCTGGAATGAGAACATCCTCCTGCATCAGCGTTTCCAGCTTCGGCATGCTGATTTGCAATGTCACCTCAGAGACTGGGGCTGCCAGCACGGGCACACCATGGCCGTGACCCTGCCTCAGCCCTGGGCTCCGAGTTCTAACTGAACTCCTCCGCCCTGCCTCCAGCCTCTCTCCCTGCACCACTTCCAGACCTTGAGCTCCATCCAGAGGCTCTTCTGCAGCACCCCTCACTCCCTGCAGTGTTCCCAGTGTCTGGCTATCCTCTAGGATCTGTCCACCTGGACCAGCGAGTGGCCCCAGCATTGCTTCCAAACCAAGCTGCCCAGTGGCAGCAGCATGCTCAGGGTGCAAAGTGGCTTCAGCCAAGGAGGGCACATGGGCACCAGCAGCCCCCTCTGTGGTGGCAGCTGCACCCAAACCTGACCTCCCTTCCTGCATCCAAAGTGCACCCAGGGGTGAGAGATCTGCCTCCATGCTCCCCTCTGGGGATGATTTGAGCTCCTCCACCTCTGCAGCCAGCTGCAGGTTGGCATCAGTGCTCTGGTCCTCCATCTCCAGGCTTTTGACCTCCTCAGGGGGCTGCATGCCTGCACCAGCCCCCTCTCCCTGCCCAGTTTCTGCTCTCTGCAGACCAAGCACAGCCTCCCATGGCAGCTCATGCTCATCCTGCTCTTGTCCCTCACCCTCATCCTCCTCCTTGAGCTGAGTGGCTGCTCCACTCTCCCTTCCCCACAGGGTTTCTGTGCTGGTACCTCCAAGCAGCTGAGTGTCCATCCAGAAGTCCTCTGCCTCCCTTTGAACCAACTCTGCTTTACTGGCCTGATCCAGAGCCTGCCTGTCTGAAGCCAGACTCAGTGCCTGCTCTGTGTCCAGGGAGATGACCTCACTCAAGTTCAGATCTGCCTTCATGCTCCCTCCTGGGTTTACTTTGAGCTCCTCAACCTCTGTAGCCAGCTGCACCTTGGCACCAGTGCTCTGCTCCTCCAGCACATCCTGGATTCCAACCAGCTCGGGGGCCTCATCTCTAACTGCTCCCCCTCCCTGTCCCACTCCTGCTGCCTGCAGATCAACTACAGGCTCCTGTGGCACCTCATGCTCATCCTGCTCTTGTCCTTCATCCTCCTTCTTGAGCTGTGTGGATGCTCCACTCTCCCTTCCCCATGGATTTCCTGAGCCAAGACCTCCTTCCAGCTGCACCTCTGCCAGGGCATCTTCTGCCTCCATTTCTGCTGGTTCTGCTTTACAGACCTGATCCAGGGGTTGCACATCTGGAGCCATGCTCCCTTCCTGCTCTGTCCTCAGGGAGCCAGGCTCAGTCAGGGGATTAAGATCTGCCTCTGTGCTCCCTCCTAGGGTCAGTTTGAGTTCCTCTGTCTCTGCAACTAGCTGCACCTTAGCATCAGTGCTCTGCTCCTGCAGCGTGTGCAGGATTTCAGCCTCCTCAAGAGGCTGCTGGTCTGTGACTGCTCCTCCCTTTCTGACTCCAGCTGCCTGCAGGTCAGGCTCTGGCTCATGCAGCAGCTCAGGCTTGCTCTGTCCTTGTGCTCCATCCTCAGTTGCCTCCACGAGCTGCATGGCTGCCTCACACCCCCCTCCTGGGGGCCCTTCTGGGCTGGTACCCTCCAGCAGCTGCTTGTCTACCTGTGAATCGTTTGCCTTCAGCAGTTTCAATGCCTGAGCCTTAACCAGGGACTGCCCACTCAGGTCTGGGCTCTCCACGGGTGTTTCTGCTGGGGAAGGTCCCTCACTGTCCACCACAGCAGTGTCCATTTCCCCCTCCAGCCCTGACTCTGGTTCATCCTTCTCCAGTGGCTGCACATCTGGATCCATGCTCCCTACCTTCTCTGCCCCCAGGACTCCAGCCTCTCCTGGGGGCTGCAGCTCTGCCTCCAGCTCTGCTGGCAGCTGCACTCTGGCACCACTGCTCTGGGCTTCCAGCAACTGCACATCTGCTCCTGTTCCACCTCCCTGCACATCAGCAGATGGCACAGCCACCAGCACCTCTACACCCACTCTCCCTGCTGCATCCACACCCCCAGACTCACTCTGTGGCTGTGGCTCTGCCTCCCTGGGATGTGTTAGCTCCACCTCCTCTTCCTCAGCCCCAGCTCTGCTGTTCCCTCCGTGCTGAGCTGGGGCTGATTGGACATCACCATGTGAGGCCTCTGCCTGGGTCTGCACCTCCACATCAACATGCTCTTCCTCCAGCACCCTGGGGCTAAGCACCACTGGCATCTCCCCCTGGGCTGCTCCTTTTTGTGCCTCTCCCCAGGATGGTGGCTCTGGCTCTGGGTACCCTCCCAGCTCTATTTCAGGTTCCTCAGAGGTCCCTGATGGAAGTTCAGCTTCTTCTCCCAGCTCCATGCCCGGGGGCAGTATCTGCTCTCCTGCAGCTGGGCCCAGTTCATCCACAGCCAGTTGCCATTCTGCTACTGGACCTGCCTGCCCAGCCTGGGGTGGCCCCAGACCTGTTTCTGGGTTTTCTCCCTGGCTCAAAGCCTCCTCCTCAACTTCTCCCGGGGGCTGTGCTTTTCCCCCAACTGCTTTTTCCTGTGTCCATCCTTCTCCCTCCACCTCCACCAGGATTTTCTCTCCCTCCATGCTCTCTCCTGGTGCTCCTTGCAGATGCTCAGCCACTTTTAGCCTGAGCTCCTTCACACCAGGACCCTCTCTCTGCCGGAAGAGCATCTTCCATGCTTCCTCTGGGCTGTCTCCCTGCTCTGCCCTGTGGTGCCCAGCTCCCAGGGACGCACCAGCCTGTGTCCTGCCCAGTGCAGGAGGCTCAGCTGCCGCTGGTCCCTCTCTCAGCTCTCCTGCCAGCAGCTCACCACCCACGTGGCTGGGCACAGTCTCTCCCCAGACCTCAGGGGCTGTGCCCTGGGCTGCAGCTGCCTTCAGCCCTGCTTGGGGCTCAGCATCATCCTGGGGGTGCTGGGCAGTGTCGGTCGGTGTTGGGGCTGCACCCAGTGCCTGTGGCTTCAGCTGCTTGCTCAGAGCTGCTATGGCATCGTTCATCTCCCTGAGCAGAGAGCTCTGCCCAGAGAGGCCTTCCTCTTTCAGGAACTCTGGGAAGCGCTCCTCTTCCATCGAGCTTGCTCTCAGCAGGCCTCCCAAAAGGTTTTTTTCTGCTGGCAGCACTTCCCAAACTCTGGAAAGGGCAGAAAATGGGAGAGTTGGCCCAGTTCCCAAATTGGGCTGCAGCTCCCTCCCACTCACCTGAGCTGGGTCTGGGAGGGGTCTTCCCTCCACCACCTCACCCCAGTCCTCTCCAGACCCAGCTCTGTTACCCTCTGGTGTCCTGGAGTTTCCCACCAGCAGCCATGGGGATAGGGCAGAGGGGGATGCACACCCAGGGAGCCAGACCCAGGCCTGCATCCTGCCCTGGGAGCCTCTTGCCAGGCTCCATCCTCACACTCACAGATGAAAAGGCAACTCCTGGCCAGGTGTGGTGAGCAGCTGAGCCAAGGGAGCCATGCCAGTGACGAGGTGGGGCAAGAGACCTGATCTCCAGGAGGAGGGATGGGTGGGAAAGGAGCACTGATAGCAGTAAACCTCATATGTGCCTGGGGAGGGCTGCAAGCAGCAGCAGCTGTTGCCCAGGATCTCTTACACTTGGTGAGTGCTCTTGGGCTGGCTGCTCTTGGACCCCAGCCTGATCCGCATCTCGGAGCGCTGCTTCTCCAGCCTCATCTGCAGCAAACAAGGTGGGAGAGGAGACAGAAAAGTGCTTGCTGATGGAGAATGTCCACCTGAAAGGATGCTGAGCTTGCCAGCAGCTCTCCAGATGTGCCCACCCAAATTCTTGAGGGTGCCAGAACTAAGATGCTGCTAGTTGCTCCCTTTGAGTGACAGAAGGGGAAAGGGCCTCAAGTTGTCCCAGGGGAGGTTTAGGTTGGACATGAAGAAAAATTTCTTCCCCTTGAGGGCTGTCAAGGCCTAGCCCAAACTAGTGGTGCAGTGCCCATCCCTGGAGGGGTTTCAAAGCCATGGAGATGTGCTGAAGGCCATGGTGGCTGTGCTGGGTTAAGGGTTGGGATGGATGATCTTAAAGGTCTCTTTCCACCCAAACCACTCTGTTGATTCAGCACTGTGCTGACCCAGCTTGAGAAAGCTTTTAGGGGTGCCTCTGCCTTGGCTGCTCCCCAGCACTCCCAGACTGAACAGCACAAGGCTCTGGAGCGTGGTCAGCCCATCCTGTCCCCACGCAGCCAGCAGAAGTACCTGTGGGGGCGTTGGTATCTCACTGAGAAGCTCTGCCCCTGCTCTGTCCCTGCAAACATAGAGCACAGAGGTCAAAACAGCAACTGCCTCCTTTTCACCCTGTCCACCCCTACCCCAGGGCTGTCCCTAGCCCCAGAGGCAGCCATGGGCAGGAGCAAAACAGCAAAACCCACGATCCTTGGATCAGTCCTAGCTAGGTCCTTCTGAGTCCACCTCACTGGCACTGCCCTACAGGGGCACATTCAGTGCATGGTGCTGCCAGCCCTGGCCCTTTTCTGATGTTCTTCATATCAGCCCACAATTCATCTGCACAGTAGAGGTCACTGAGGCACCACCATGGCTGAGACCCATCAAACTCATTCCCCATCCATTGCCACCCCCGGGAGGAAGCTCCAGATGTACAGAGGGAGATGTTGGTCTCAGCCACTCACCCAGGTTCCTCCCAAGCCACTGTAGCTCTCCTTGCCTGCAGGCGCCTGCGGGTCTGCTGCAGCTGCTGGTGGAGGTGCTGCAGCTGCTCCTCCAGCACCCGGTTGCTCTCCTCCAGCTGCTGGTTTTCAGTATTGGCAGTTTGCTGTGTGCTGCAGAGCCTGTGGCACTGTGCCTCCAGCTGGGGGATGGCAACCAGAAGGTTCATGCCCCACCAGGACCCCCATGAGCCCCAGAGAACAAGTGGACAAGCCTCTCCTTGAGACCTGGGGCTGAATTTTATCCCCTGAGGATGGTGGGTGGAAAACTCAACTCAGATCCTCTGGGGTGGAGGGGATCCTCTGGGCATGGGGGCAGCAAAGGTGGTGATGGTGGTCCTATGTGACAGCCTCAAAGAGGCTGGAGGGAGGTGGGGGTTGGTCTCTCCTGACATGCAGCAAGAGCAAGGACAAGAGGAAACAGCCTCGAGTTGTGCCAGGGGAAGCTGAGGTTGGATATCAGGAAGAATTTCTTCCCAGCAGTGGTTCTCAGGTGCTGGCACAGGCTGCCCAGGGAAGCGGTGGAGCCCTCATCCCTGGAGGGGTTTCCAATACGTGTGGGTGTGGTACTAAGTGGCACAGCTGGAGTGGGATTGTGAGCTATGGGTGGGTACTTGGACTTGAGGATCTCAAAGTTCTCAAAGGTCTCTTCTACCTCAATGCTTTTACAGTTCCATGAACCTGTACATGGGGCTGGTGGGGAAAGACCAAAATCAGGCCTGCAACCTCATGCTGCTGCTCCAGCCCAGCCTGCAGAGGAGACTTCATGCACACTAAGGGGCACCACGGTGCCAGCTCACCTCCCTCTGTGCCGTGATCAGGCGCTGCACCTCCCTCTCGCCGGCGTCCAGCGCTTGCTGCAGCTCCGTCCTGTGCTGCTGCCTCCGGTCCCCGCTCTGCAGTGGCACCGAGGGCATCAGCGCCCACCCGCCCTGCTGGGAGCTGCCACCGGGGCTTGAGGCTGCAGGGTCCCCTCGTAGGGTGGGTGGCAAGGGGAGAGGAGCAGCCGGTGACCCACCTCCTGCTCCAGCCGCTGCCCTTCCTCCTTGAGCTGCTGCTCCAGGGTATGGCAGAGCTGCTGCACCTCCAGGTCGTGCTCGGCCACACGCCTGCCCGGGACAGCAAGGACGAGGGGCGATGAGACCCTGCTACGGTGGGTGCCAGGTCCCTGGGACCTGTCAGCAGTCCGAGTCTGGCTCTTCTGTCACCTCCTGCAGGACTGTAGAGGGAGCCCCACCCCAAGCCTAGGCTCGGAGCGAAACCTCTGCTCCGGCCACTCGCGGGGATGCTGCAAGGGCTCAAGTTTCTCTCTCCTCGGGTGCATCCCCAGCCCGGCCCCCTCCACCGCCCCGGGGTGACTCACTTGTTCAGGGTCACCTCCAAAGCCTCCTTCTTGCTCCTGGCTCCTTGGATGCGGAGCCTCATCTCGGCCAGAAAGTCCTCCGGCTTTCCGCGGAGCTGGGGTTCCTCCTGCCGGAGCTTCACCCAGAGCTGCCACAACTGCTGCCTGCAGGGACAGGAGTTTGAGTAGGGACTCTGGCGGTGAGAAATCCCCCCAGAAGCGGCGCCGACGATGAGCTCCCAGGTCATACAGCTCACACCATTTGGGACCTGTGGTCCTGGGGGGACAGATGACCATTGGGGTGACCACAATCCTGTGCCCTGGGCAGAGGCACCTCCAAGCCACTTCTGGAGGGTGTCCTGCTCCAAGCCTTTCCCCCTCCCCTCCAGCCTGCAGTCCACCCTGGGTGCTAGGCGGACGCTTACTCTTCAGAGGCGTTGTCCATGCCCAGCTGGTCCAGGAAGGCAACAAAGTGTCTCCACTCCTCACTGTCCACCCCCTCCAGCTCTGGGCTGGGCAGGACCAAGTGGACCCTCTGGGATGCTGTTTTCCGCCGGCGGTGCTGGTCCCTGGCAGCTTTGTGGAAACTCAGGAACTGCCCTGCCAAGAGAAAGCCCAAACCTCTGCCTGCCCACGGGGACATCAGAGCCCAAACCCCAACACTTCCCACCCCTGTGGCTTCAACGAGCTGCTTGGGCACAATAGGACCCAGCATCAAGTGAGCCGTAGGCTGAGAGTCAGGTGTGGGGATGCTTGTGGGGAGCATTCCGGATTTCTCCTGGAAAGCTCTGGGCTGGTGCCCAAGCTCAGCCTGCTGGCACTTACAGAGCCCATCAGTGAACTCCTGGGTGCTTATCTGCCCGGTGCCAGCAGCATCCAGCCCATCGAAGAGGAGCTGCAGCTCCTCTATGCTGCATGGCAAATCTTCCTCCTGCAGCTTCTAAGGGCAAAGCAAACCAAGGGGAAATCACAGGAGTCTGGAAAAGTTTGGGCTGGAAGGGACCTCAAAGGTCTCCCCAATTCCAGCATGGGAAGATGCACTCAGCCCTTACCTGCACGTCCGAGCGGGTGACAAAGCCTGCCTGGTCCTTGTCCTGCTGCCCGAGGAGGTCCTGCACCCTCTGCACTACTTGGGATGCCCACAGTGAGCCCTCCCCGGGGCTGGGAGCCAGCACCGGTGCCTCACCGGGGCTCTCACGGAGCTGCCTGCGCCGGCTGGAGCCCAGGCGCCGGCTCTTGGTGCCTGCCCTGCGCTCGGCCATGGCTCCGGGTTCGTTCCTGTGGAGGGCAGGCTGGTGGGTACTGAGCTCCGGGCTCGTTCCTGTGGAGGGCAGGCTGGTGGGTACTGAGCTCCGGGTTCGTTCCTGTGGAGGGCAGGCTGGTGGGTACTGAGCTCCGGGCTCGTTCCTGTGGAGGGCAGACTGGTGGGTACTGAGCTCCGGGCTCTCTCCTGTGGAGGGTAGGCTGGTGGGTACTGAGCTCCGGGCTCGCTCCTGTGGAGGGCAGGCTGGTGGGTACTGAGCTCCGGGCTCGCTCCTGTGGAGGGCAGGCTGGTGGGTACTGAGCTCCGGGCTCGTTCCTGTGGAGGGCAGGCTGGTGGGTACTGAGCTCCGGGTTCGTTCCTGTGGAGGGCAGGCTGGTGGGTACTGAGCCTCATCCCGCCTTGGTGTGGTGCGGTGGGAGGCAGCAGAGCAGGACCGAGCTGGAAGTTGATGCTGGTGTGTGTGGCCTCGGGTGTGGCAATAGGGAGAGAGAGGTTGCCTCTGGCTGCGCGGTGCCAACGCAGCCTTGAGTTGCCTCTGGCTGCGCGGTGCCAACGCAGCCATCCTCATAGGCTGTCAGCCCTGCACCCGTGGGGCAAGTGGCTTCTCCTGCCACGAACCAAGTGCCCATCCCAAGTCTCATGGAATCACAGAGTTATTTTGGTTGGCAGAGACCTTTTAGGTCATGGTGTCCAACCCCTAACGCAGCGCTGCCAGGACACCACTGAACTGTGTCCCTCAGCACCACATCTCCATGGCTGTGAGACCCCTCCAGGGACGGGGACTGGCCTTAGCAGCCCTGTGTGAGCAAGAAATTGTTCCTCACATCCAACCTAAACCTTCCCTGGGGCAATTTGAGGCCATTTCTTGAGCAGAGTCCAACCCCCATCTGGCTGCAGCCTCCTTTCAAGGAGCTGCAGAGAGCAATGAGGTCTCCTCTCAGCCTCATTGTCTCCAGGTTGAAACCCCTCAGCTGCTCCTCCCCAGCCCTGTTCTCCAGATCCTTCCCCACATTTGTTGCCCTTCTCTGGACCTGTTCCAGTTCCTTAATGTCCTTCTGGGAGTGAGGGAACCCAGGATTTGAGGTGCAGCCCCTCAGTGCCAAGAACAGGAAGGGACAATCCCTGTCCTTGTCCTGCTGGTCACAGCAATGCTGAAGCAAGTCAGGAATGTCCTCATGCTCTGCAAGATGCACAGGACATGGGCACTGCCAGGGCTTCAGGGCCACGCTGGAGGGGACACAGTAAGGAGGTGGCACCAGCAGAGGACCAGGCAAGGCAGTGCTGGAGGTCTGGGTGAAGTGTGGTGGTTCCACCACCTGCTTCCTCAGGGCTCAGCAGCAGCTTTTAAAATTCCTCCCCCAGTTTTCACATCCCTGAGCCACCACCAGGGAGAGGACCTCAGGGAAGTTCCATCACACGTTGCACCTTTGCCCCAGCTTGTGGGGACTGAGCTCAGGAACCTCTCACTGCCTTCCTCCCTGCCCTGGGGGTTTGGCAGTGCCACAGTAGCCACCACACCAGCTCCATGAGGGGCTCAGCATGACTAACCCAAAGAACAGCAAGGAGGGACCCAGAGCCTTGGTGATGAAGACCCTGGGCCATGCCTGAGCAGCCTGGTGGACACAGCCGGGCTCTCTGCTCCCAGCCTGGGGACCTCCCCCAGCTGCTCCAGCCCTTTACCACTTTCCTTCTGCAGTGTGGAACAGCAGCTGAACCCTGGGGTGCACAAAGCTAAGCGCAGGGTTCCACACTTTGGCCACAACAACTCCAGGCAGTGCTCCAGGCTGGGGACAGAGTGGCTGGAGAGCAGCCAGGCAGAGAAGGACCTGGGGGTGCTGGTGGATAGCAGCTGAAGATGAGGCAGCAGAGTGCCCAGGTGGGCAGCAGAGCCAATGGCATCCTGGCCTGGATCAGGAGCAGTGTGGCCAGCAGGAGCAGGGAGGTTATTCTGCTCCTGTGCTTAGCACTGCTCAGGCCACACCTTGAGTGCTGTGTCCAGTTCTGGGCCCCTCAATTCAAGAGAGATGTTGAG
>VWZE01002149.1:0-49124 GCA_013396675.1 Eubucco bourcierii | reverse complement strand
GCCCCCCCCCCGCCCCCCCCCCCTCCGGGAGCCGAGCGCCGGCGGCCTCCTCCCGGTGGCACAGCCGCAGCGACACCCCCCGCGCCGCGGGCAGAGAAGGACCGAGCGCCACGGACCCTCCCCCCGCGGCGCCGCTACACTCACCGTCTCGCCTCGCCCGCGGTACGCCGTGCGTCGTTCGCTCGCTATATACCGGGGCGGGGCGGGGCCTCCGCGCCCCCGGGATTTCCCCGCCCCGCCCCTCCCCGCCCGCCGCCAGCCCCGCGGAGCAGTCACCTCCGCTGTTGTGTGCACCCCCCTTGCCACAGCTTCCCCCAATCCCTGCCCCCAACCCCAGGACGGGAGCGGTGGCGAAGGGCAACGGCGCTGCGGGGACGCTCGCCACACGGTGCGGTGACCCCTGTCCCGGCGGGGTGCAGGGACCCTGCGCCGGGGGACACAGGGGCACCCCCTCCGATGGGAAAAGCAGGGATCGCCATCCGAGGGGAATACGGGAAACACACATCAGGGCATTCCCCCCCAGTCAGGAGGCACAGGGACCCCCTTCCTGGTGCAGGGAGCTCCCATCAAGGAACAGAGGGATTCCCTGTTAGGAAACACAGCGACTCTTCCTGGGGCAGGTGCGAGGGATTCCACCCACCAGGGGATCCAGGGACACCCCCTCTATGAGGGTCCCTTTCCGGAAGGGTGCAAGGAGACACTTCCCAGAAGGGGACAGGGAGTCTTCCCCATCAGGGGATGAAGGGAACCCCCCAGGAGACTGCATGGATGCCCCACTTATCAAGGGATGGAGAGACACCCTGCCCATTAGACATGCTGGGACCCCCTTCTTAGGAGGATGTAGGGACCCCCATCCTAGAGCATCACCTGTCAAGGGATACAGAGGTACCTGCTCCCAGCTGGGGCCCATGGGCACTGTAGAGAGCAGCACTTTGGCAGGTTGGAGCGTCGGGGGGACCTCATCCCACCCAGGGGGGCTCCTCATCCCACCCAGGCAGGTTCCATCCCACCCAGGGGGTCTCTTCATCCCACCCAGGGGTCTCATCCCACCCAGAGGTGTTCCCATCCCGCCCAGCCTCTCCTACCTGCCGAGTCACTGTGGAAGGTGATAGTGGGTTAGAGAAGGGGCGACTCAGCCCCTCGGGATGCCCACCTCAGATCCACCCAGGAACGATGCTCCCTTGGTCGTCGGGCACTGCTCAATCCTGTCCAGGCTGTCCGCTGCCTCTCCTGATGGATTTTCTCTCCTGGGGCTGGCTCTGCTCTGTCAGCTGAGCTCCCGGCTAGGAGGTTGGGAAGGATCTGCTGGTCTGAGTCCTGCAGGCTCCCGGGCGGGGAGGAGGAGGAGGAGGAACAAGTCTGTGCATGCCCTGCAGGAACCCGCGGGCAGGATCCGGAGGGATCTGTGGTTTCTCTGCGAAACACATCCTAGCCCTTGGCCGGGAAGGGTCCGAACCCAGGGCAGCTTCTGCTGGGGACAAACTACAAGGCCAGGGGGCACCTACCTGCTGTGCTGCAGAGGGAGCTGGGTCAGTGGGTCTGACTCTGCCTTGTGGCACAAGAGCTGATGCCCTTGGAGCTGCCCTTATCCCATTGCATGGGGACCATGGCCTGCAGCACCCTCCTGTAAGCTTGGGCACCTTGGGCATCACGACAGTGGGCACCAAAGGTGTAGATGTGGCATGCTGTGAGGCACAAGAAGGTGAGGGCACACTCCAAGGTGACAAAGACCACGTAAAAGTGGTCCCTTGAGAGTGCCAGGCACCCTCAAAGACTGGTGGGTGCTGAGCGGGGATGGAGCCGCAGCATACATCCACTGGCCCAGCAACTCTCCACTGGCCCCAGCAGCTGCAGGATATGTTTGGGCATGTTTAGTTGGAGGCTGGCACAGGATGCAGCAGCCTTTGCCTTCAACCAGCCCCCCTTGGCCATGCTGGGCCACGGCATTTGAGTCATGGGTGGCTGTTTGACCCTTTGGTTGCTTTCAGAGGGGCACAGTGTGGTGGGGAGGAGACGTGAAAGGAGGCTGGAGAGTGTAGCAGCATCCTAAATCTATCCCACACACTGCAAGGAATCCATCCTGGCAACCCTGGAGGGGGGTCCCTTGGCAATAGGGGACGAGCTGGAGCAGCCTGGCCCTGCTGGGAAGCTGTGCCTGCTGCTTCCAGAGGGCAGGATTCCTCCTCCTGGTTGCAAGGAGCAGCTCTCCACCGCGCTGCAGAGGGCTGGAGGAGTCGCTGTCGTTTCCTCGCCAACCACCAGCTCTGCTCCAGCTGCTGTTTGATCCCTGTGGATGCAGGGAAAGTGTGAATGGGCATGGAAGGGAAGGAGGCTGTGGATGCCATGGGCATCTTCCCCTGCTCTGTGCAGCCTCCAGCTGCCAGCTGGGGCCAGAGGTGAAGCAGCATTTACCAAGAGGATGCTCACTGCTTAAGTGAGCTTTTTTGGTCTTGTTTTTGTTGGCTTGGGTTTTGTTTTGTTTTGTTGTTTTTTTTTTTTTCCTGTAAAAGCTGCCTGAAAACACAAAAGGAAGAAGGAATGTCACAACCAGCAGCTTTTTGAATCTAAATCAGCACCCAGAGTGGCAGAGGAAGGAGTGGCCTTGCTTGTGCAACCCACGACCAGCTCCAGCCACTGCTGATGCAACAGGGACTGGAAAAAGCAAAGTGCTGGGAGACAGCGACCAGTCTGGCTGCTGAGAGGGTCCAGCCACGGGGGGTAGGCTCCAGGGGGAACCCAGTCGGGAAATACAGCAGAGATGGATGCTCCTTCAGGAAGTTTACTCCAATGTTATCACTGTGGGGTTTTGGATTTTGAAGGAATGTGCTCCCTGAGAGGATCAGAGGATGTCAGGACCCAAAGAGCTCATTCAGTCCAACCCCGCTGTCAGAGCAGGACCAGACAATGCAGCTCAGGGCACACAGGAACACATCCAGATAGGCCTGCAAAGGCTCCAGAGAAGGAGACTCCACAGCCTGTGCCAGGGCTCTGGGACCCTCACAGTCAAGAAGTTCCCCTTGTGTTGAGCTGGAACCTCCTGTGCTGCAGCTTCCATCCACTGCTCCTTGTCCTATCCCAGGCAGCAGTGAGCAGAGCCTGTCCCCCCCACTCCTGACCCCTAAGAATTATACACATTGATTAAATCCCCTCTCAGTCTTCTCTTCTCCAAGACCCAGGTACCTCAGCCTCTCCTCACCAGGAAGTTCTCCAGTCCCCTCCTCATCCTCACAGCCTCCCTTGGACTCTCTCCAGCAGATCTCTGTCTCTCTTCAACTCTAAACTGAGCAGCCCCAGGGGCAGAGGGGGCAGGTTTCTGGCTCTCCCCCCGTTCCCTTGCCCCGGGAAGCTCCAGCGGCAGCAGCATCCGAGGGGACCTCAGCGAAGTGGTGAGAAGAAACAGGAAGAGGGGAGAGGGCTGGCGTCAGGACCTGGGTCAGCGAGTCCATGCTCAGGTCTGCAGTGGCATCGCCAAGCGGGAACTTGAGGGTGATTAATGCAAAGCAGGGACAGGAACTTCAGACCTCCCAAAGGTGACTCAGAGGGCTCAGCCCCAACAAGACGCAGTAGTAGGAGGAGGTCAGAGGCCCGGGGCTGGGGACATGCCTCAGTGTTTCCTTCTCACCATTTATAGCCACCAAGCGGGAGCTGTCGCCTCTCCCATCCCAGGCTCGGCCTCCCCGGGGGCTGTCCCAAACCCCCACCCAGGCGGGAGAATCCATCCCGGTAGTCTGGAAAATCCATCCCGATGCCTGGGAGCAAAAGGAGGGCATCGAAGGGCTGCAGGGCAGCCTGCGTCCCGGGGGCACTGGAGCACTGGTTGGGGACCTCGGGCCGTGGGGACCTCACAGACACCCTGCGTGTGGAGACCTGCCCACAGGACCTCGGTGAGGAGGTCCCAGGAAGGCAGTGCAGAGAGGGCTGCAGATTATTCACATCGGGCAGGGTCCGTGGGTGACTCAGCTCAGGCTCGGCACCACCGCGGCCGTGCTGCGGAACCTGCCCGGGCACAGCACCTCTGACACTCAGCTGCAGCCTCTCTAGGGACACAGGGAACAGCACCCCCAAAAGCCACAGGGGTGGGGCTGGGAGCTTCAGCACGGAGCAGGAGAACGCTTTGAGCTGCAAGAAGAAGTCAGGGTTTGAAGGGCCCAGCCTGGGGTGGGGACCACAGAGTCCCAGAATGGTAGGGGCTGGAAAGGACCCGCAGAGATCATCCAGTCCAACTCCCCTGCCAGAGCAGGGGCACCCAGGGCAGGGCACACGGCAACACATCCAGGTAGGGCTTGAAAGTCTCCAGAGGAGACTCCACAACCTCTCTGGGCAGCCTGCTTCAGCACCCTCACACTAAAGAAGTTTCTCCTCACATTGAGGTCTCATCTCCTGTGTTCCAACTTGTTCCAACTTGTTCCTCTTGTTCCCTGTCCTATCCCTGGGCACCACCAGACACCTGCCACCTTCACCTTGCCCCCCACCCCTCAGATGTTTACAGACATTGATCAGATCCCCTCTCAGACTTCTCTTCTCCAGCCCCAAGGCTCTCAGTCTTTCTTCACAGCAGAGATGTCCAAGTCCCTTCACTAATCCTCTCCAGCAGGTCCTTGTCTCTTTTGGACTGGGAAGCCCCAAACTGGACCCAATATTCCAGGTGTGGTCTCAGCAGGGCAGAGCAGAGGGAAGAAGGTAAGGAATGGAGAAATGTGGCTTTGTGGAGCCATCTAAGGGAACCCTGACCCTAAAGTGCAGAACCCAACATTGTGCCAAGGAGAAATGCCAGCACGTTTGATGGGGATCATCTGCTGAGGCCCAGCCCATGCCCATGGCAGCCATGCCCACAAATACCTCCATGTAAGGACTTTACAAAGGCTTGATGTAAAAAAGTCTTTAACACACAAGCAGGTGGTGACCTGGAAATGTTTTCCCAAATGGAAGCCTTCCAGAAAACACAGAAATGAAGCAGCCCAGACGGATCCTCAGCCAGCACCCCCCTCCCTCCCAGAGCAGGATGGATTGGGGATTTGGTGGTCTGAGGCGAACATGAAGGGTTTTGGTTTTCTTTGAGGAGGAAATGCAATAATCCTGTCAGATCAACCAGTGCAGGGAGGGGAAACAGCAAAGGCTCAGGCAGATGAGCATCACAGAATCCCAGAATGGGTTGGTTTGGAAGGGACCTTAAAGCTCAGCCAGTTCCAAATCCCAGCCATGAGCAGGGACACCTCTCACCAGTCCAGGTTGCTCAAGTCCACATCCAGCCTGGCCTTGAACACCTCCAGGGAGGAAACAGGGCTTTTGGGATGGAGCTGGCACTGATCAGGGCACAGGCTGCTGGTTTGCAAGGTGGGATAAGCACAAGCTCTGCAAAAAAAAATGGTTGTCTGCCCAGGCAAACAGCCTGAGAGTGGAGGAACTCACACAGCATCTCCACCCTGGCATGGAGAGCAGGGATGAGCCCATGGGGGTTTGGGATTCAGTCTTGCAAAACGCACCACCCTCCAACCCCAAGGCTGGCAGAGCTGCCCCAGGGCTGGCACCCACCTCCTACAGGGTGACACTTTGTAGTCTGTGAACCTGTGAAGGGAGGTTGGAGTGGGCTGGGGTTGGTCTCTACTCCCCAGTATAGAATGAGAGGAACTGGCCTGAAATTGTGCCAGGGGAGGGTTAGGTTGGAGATGAGGAAGAATTTCTTTGCTGCAGGGATTGGCACAGGCTGCCCAGGGAGATGGTGGAGTGCCCATCCCTGGAGGTGTGTGAGAAATCCATGACCACAGCACTTGGGGACAGGGCTTAATGGCCACGGTGGGGTTGGGTTGACCTCAGTGATCTTGAAGAGCTTTTCCAGCCCAAACGATCCTGTGATTTTCTTTTTTCCCCCTTCCTCCAGCAGCTTTGGCTCTCAGGAAGACCCCAGGCAGGTGTGAAATCACTGAGTGCAGGACAGCAGAGTGCCAGCCACTGGCTGGAGGTGTAAGAGGCTCTGCAGGGGACAAAAGCCTGGCACAAAACCCTGCGTGCTGAGGCACTAAAACTTCTCCTAGGCAAGATTTTTTGTGTGTGTGTGTGTCTGTTTTATTCCCCCCCCCCCCTTTTATTATCTCTGCTAACAAGCTTTTTTCTTTTAAGTGGGAAACGTGAAGGCTCTTAATGGAGCACTCAGGCTGCAGCAGCAGCCTAAATGAGCCCAGTGTTCAGCTGCAGGCCGCTTACATCCCAGCTCAGGCTGTTTTCCCATCAGCTCTTTGAAGTGCCCAATTAAGTGATTTTATCCTAATAGGATTTTCCCAGGGAAGAAAGGCAGGAATGACAAAACGCTGAATGCTTGATTAACTCTGCCCCTCCAAGAGCCGGGATCGTGTTAATTGACTGCTTCCCTGCCATCTCCCAGCCCTTGTTTGCTCCATTTATGAAGGCATTTTGATGAGCCACCAGGAGCCAGCAGAGTGGAAATTGAATCCCAGCGAGCACAACCCCGGGATGAGGCAGTCCCCAAAAGGAGGCCTTTGCTTTACTGGAAATCTCCTGGGTGCAGGGCGATGAATCAGCCTCTTCATTCGGCCCCTCACTCATTTTCATCCACCATTGGGTTCAGCCCCGTCCGTGATCATTAACGTAATTGCTCCACTGACTTTCCATGGGCAGCTCTGGAAGCTGCCCTCGGCTGGGTGAGGTTTTTGTGTGGCTGGCAGCAAAGGGCCTCATTGTTCAGAGCCTGGCAAGGGCTGCGGGCGCTACCTGGCTTCAAACCCGGGCCTTGTTTGCCTGTTTACTTGTTTGCTGCTTCACCTCATTGACTACGGCCCCAGAGAGGGGCAGGACCCAGCAGCCGGCTGGCACCCGCGGAGCGGGCACGGGAATCCCGCTGGGAACGGGGGCGAGCCGCTCCGGGCGCCGGCAGAGCTCCCTGTGGGCAGTGAGTGTCAGCCACAGAGCCCGCGGGGTTCACGGGATCGTGGAGGGCTGGGATCTCACCGTCCTGGGATCTCACTGTCCAGGGATCTCGCAGTCCTGGGATCTCACTGTCCTGGGATCTCACAACCATGGAATCACAATCCAGGGATCACACAGTCCTGGAATCACACAGTCCTGGGATCACATAGTCCTGGGATCTCACTGTCCTGGGATCTCACATAGTTGTAGAATTATGTGGAGAAGACCTTTAAGATCGTCAAGCCCAATCCTTAGACCAGCGCTGCCAGAGCACCACTAAACTATGCCCCTCAGCACCACATCTCCACAGCTTTGAAACCTCTCCGAGTCATCTCGCCCATCCTGATGCCCGCCTGCTCACGCATCTCGCTGCCTACCTGCTCACCCATCCCGGTGCCCGCCCGCTCACCCATCTCACTGCCCGCCCGTTCACCGGTTCCCACCCGCTGGCCCATCCCGGTGCCCGCCGGCGCTGCCAGGCGCTGGCTCATGGTGTGTCAGCACCTGCCGGGATCTCCCAGCTGACGGCAGACGTTTGGGAACTCTGCCACCCGCCCCGGGCACGGAGCCCTCCCTCATTCACTGCACTCTGTGCTGAGGGGGTGGGGGGAGGAGTGGGGCTGTGTGTGGGGCAGAGGAGATGGCAGGGACAGAGCCAGGAGTGGATCAGCCCCATGGCACCGTGAGTAGCGGGGTGCCTGAAATGGCATCCGCGGGAGGGCAGTGCCCAGATCACAGGGCAGAGGGACGGGCACCAGGCTGCCTGGCAGGGCGGCTCAGGCTGCCGCTAGGTCCCGTGCGGAGCTGAGAGGAGGCGGTGGGAGGGGACAGCTGCGAATGTGCAGCTCCCGGCAAAGCCCTGGGTGATGACACCTGAGTGATGCCACCTGAGTGATACCACCTGGGTGATGCCACCGCGGCCGCCGCCCCGGCGCCGGGTAAGGGGCGGTGGCAGCTTCCCCGCCACCCGTGGCCGGAGCGTGGCTTTTGCAGCAGGGGTACAGCAGCTGCGGCCGCCCGCACCCACCTACCCTTCCCGGCCGCGACCTGAGCCCTGGGGGTGGCTCCCGGCTCGGCAGCTGTGATCTGCGGAGGTCCAGGAGCGCCCACAAATCCTTCTGCTTTTGGTTTTGGTTTCGCCCTGCTTAGGGTAATCCGCACGGCAGCGGGGAAAGAAAAGGAACGTGCTGGAGCTGCTGGATCTCGGAGCTGCTCTTCACAGCGGCGCTGGAAAGAGCTTAGGGATGTGCTGTGCTCCACCTGCCAGCAGCGATGCTCCTCCAGAGCCTTTCCTGCCTCCCCTAGCAGACCAGGGCTCTGCGCAAGATTTCTCCCTGATCAAATGCGACAAGTCACAAAGAAAGCAGGAGGGAGACAAAGAGGGAGAGAGGGAGGCTGTGAGGCATGGAACTCGCAAACCTGGGGATGTCCACGGGTCCAAAAAAAGCCCAGCAGAGGCACCTACCAAACTGAGCCTGTGCAAGGGGAACATCTGACTCCAAATGTAGCGAACGTTCAGCCGTGGGGTTTGGAGCAGGACTTGGCAGTCAGGAAGCAAGGATCACAGAATGGGTTTGCTTGGAAAAGATCTTTCAGACCAAGGAGTTCAACCTTTACCCCAGCACTGCCAGGGCTCCACGAAACCAGGGCCCTCACCACCACACCTCTATGTCTTTGAAACCCCTCCGGGGATGGGGATTCCCTGGGCAGCCTGGGCCTGGTCCTGACAACCTTCGAGGGGAAGAAATTCTTCCTAATCTCGAACCTAACCCTCCCCTGGGGCAGTTCCAGGCCATTTCCTCTCCTTCTGTCACCTGAGACTGGGGAGCAGAGCCCAACCCCCAGCTGGCTGCGGCCTCCTCTCAGGGAGCTGCAGACAGCAATGAGGTCTCCTCTCAGCCTCCTCTCTTCTCCAGGCTGACCTCCCCCAGCTCCCTCAACTGCTTCTCCCCAGCCCTGGTCTCCAGACCCTTCCCCCAGTTTGCTGCCCTTCTCTGGCCCTTCTCCAGTCTCTCACTGGAGCAGAGAGTGAGTGGCCCAAAAATGACCTCAGGGTTCTAGGTGCGGCTTCATCAGTGCTAAGAACAGGGAGACAATCCCTGCCCTGGTCCTGCTAGGAGAATTCCTGCTGGCAGGAGCAGCTGGCACCACACCTGAAGCCTATCTCTCCAGCTGGCGCAACCTCCTCCCCAAAAGCTCATAGCAGTGGCAGATGAAAACCCCATCAATCCAGCAGGGACTGGGTAGGAAGCAGGACACCCAGCCCTGGCAGCAGCCCTTGGGCAGCGACCCACCACGCTGTGAGTCACCAGGAAGGGGCAGGAGATCCTTCAGAGGGGCAGGAGATCCTCTAGAGAAGCAGCCAGCAGCAGGGCTGGGGGAGGACCGAGGGAAGGCTGAGAGGAGCAGCAGGGGTAGGGGAAGGCTGGGAGGAGCAGCAGGGGCTTCCCCACCAGACACCACTGAATATTCATGGGCAAAGCAGCCTCTGCCAGCGACCCAGATAAGGCCTCTGCCACAGCTGGCAGCAGTGATCTCCCAGCTGGCTCCAAAGTGACACCCAGGGTGACAGGGGCCCTCGCCCTGATAAAGCTGCTCCACCCTGATACTGTAGCTACTACTAAGGAAGGGCTGCAGCTTGCCAAGGGCCTGTCACACCACGCTGCAGGTTGCCAGGCTGCTGTGCCCAGCCTCGGGGTGCCTGCAGGTGCTATTAAAGCTCCCAACTTGCTGGCCTGGCCGTGTGGTGGCCAGCAAAGCGCCCAGGGATGGGACAGGCTGCAGCAGCAGGAACCCTGGGGGACCACAAGCAGGTTGTGGAGCAACATCACTGAAACTGGTGGCAGAACCAAGCTGAGAATGAGGTTCTCCTCCCCCCTGTTTCACAGAACTATAGACTGCATCAGGTTGGAAGGGAGCACTGAAGGTCATCTTGCCCCCCTGCAGACAGCAGGGGTTGCTCAGGGCCCTCTCAAGTCTGACCTTGAATGCATCTAGGGATGGGGCCTCAACCACCTCACCTGTTCCAGTGTTTTCCCTACCCTCACTGTGCAGAACATTCTGCTGATCTCCAACCCAAATCTGCCCTGCTGCAGCTGCAAACCACTGCCCTTTGTCCTGTCTCTACAAGACCCTGGCAACGGTCCCTCCACAGCCCTCCTGGAGGACACTTCAGATACTGAAATGCTACTCTCAGGACTCCCTGGAGCCTTCTCCAGGCTGAAAAGGCCCAACTCTCTCAGTCTGTCTTTGCAGCATGGGTGCTCCAGCCCTCTCATCACCTCCTCTGGACCCCCTCCAGCAGTTCCACATCCTTCTTGTGGACCTGTGACCTTCTTGTGTTTCGATGGGGATCGCCTCCCACAGAAAATGTGACAGCTCCAGCGACGTGGGGAGCAGAGCAGCAGCACCACTCGAGCCCATGTGAAGAATTGTTCAGCCCCAGAGTTATGTCAGCTGCTAACTAATTGAATCAGAGCTGAATGAATCACTTGGGAACATAGCGTTCCCCTTGCACAGCCTCTTCCATCGGGCTGCAGCTCCTGCTTATTTTAGCCCACAGCAGCACTCCTCTGAAGGGCACTGACAGAGTGGAAGGAACTACTGCTGGTGCCTCAGCAGCACTGAAGCTCGAGAGATGAGAGAGCAAAGCAAGGCAGTGGCAGTGTTTGAGGAAGGCTTGGAGCATGGGCTGGGGGCTGGGCTGCAGCAGCAGCTGCTGCACAAAGTGCCTTCAGGTGCTGCTGAGTGAAGACTTTTACCCGTTCTGGGCAGGCTGAGGGGTGAATCACAGCAACACAGAACGGCAGGGGGCTGGAAGGGACACCCAGAGATCATTCATTCCAACCTTCTGCCCCTGCCAGAGCTAGGGGCACCCAGGGCAGGTCATAAAATCATAGAATGGTAAGGTTGGAAGGGACCTTGAAGATCAGCCAGTTCCAACCCCCTGTCATTGGCAGGGACACCTCCCACTAGCACAGGTCACTCAAGGACTCATCCAACCTGGTCTTGAACACCTCCAGGGAGGGAGCAGCCACAACTTCCCTGGGCAACCTGTGCCAGTGTCTCACCACCCTCACTGCAAACAACTTCCTCCTAACATCCAGTTTCAATCTCCCCTCTGCCAGTTCAAACCCATTGCCCCTTGTCCTGCCATTGCAAGACTTTGCTACAGTCCCTCCCCAGCCTTCCTGTAGCACCCTTCAGATACTGGCAGGCTACTCTAAGGTCTCCTGGAAGCCTTCTCTTCTCCAGGCTGCAGAGTCCCAACTCTCAGCCTGTCCTCAGAGCAGAGCTGGTCACATAGGAACACATTCAGGTAGAGCTTTTAAGTCTTCAGAGGTGGGGACTCCACAACCTCTCTGGGCAGCCTGCTCCAAGGCTCCAGCATCCTCACACCAAAAAAGTATCTCCTTGTGCTGAGGTAGAATCTCCTGGATTCTGCTTTCTACTTGTTGATGATTGCTCTATCACTGGGCACAATGAAACAGAGCCTGGCACCTTCATCCTGACCCCCACCCCTCAGGTATTTACAGACATTGACCAGATCCCCTCTGAGTCTTCTCTTCTGCAGGCTCTCAGTCCCTCTTCACAGCAGAGATGTTCAAGCCCCCCAATCATCCATCTGACTCTCATCCTCTGGAACTAGAGAGCCCTGAAGTGGCCCCAGCACTGCAGGTGTGGTCTCAGCAGGGCAGGGTGAAATGGGAGCAGAGGGAAGCTGGGACCCACCTCTTTATGGTGCTGTGCAGGATCTAAGGTCGCAGAGCAGCGACTGGAGTTGCACTTTGGCCTGGTGTTTGCACAAGGGGCTGATGCTGATGCTCCACTTGTTCCACTTCTCTTCTCCAGCTGAGCTACATCAGCACCAGAGCAGGGGAGTCCTGTGGGTGAGCCCAGCTCAGGCTGTGGGACAGGATTTCTGGGCATGGCTTGAAGGTCGCCAGTGAGGGGACAGGGATTGAAAGCAGCAGCAATGTGCAGGTGTGCATGTTCAACAGCTGTGTCGATCTGTGTGTCAGGACTCATTCTGACATCTTGTGGTGATAGGATGAAGAGGGAAGGGCAGCAGGGCTGGGAGCTAGGAAGAGGTGATGTTAGCAGCAGCAGAACAAGCTGCAGAAGTGCAAGGGCATGGAGGTAAGAGGTGGAGCCTGCCCTTCCAGGCACAGCCGGCTGCTGCAGGGACAGCCAGGGGCAGACTGCAGCACCTCTCAAGGCTCCTTTGACTCCAGGGAAGGAGAAATGCAAAGAGGGAGAGTGTGGAATGCAGGATCTTCTGTCACGACACTGAGGGGCTGGAGAGGACCCAGAAAAGGGCAACCAAGCTGGGGAAAGATCTGGGGAGGAGCAGCTCAGGGAGCTGAGGTTGTTTAGCCCGGAGAAAAGGATGCTGAGTGGAGACCTTATTGCCCTCTACAGCTCCCTGAGAGGAGGCTGGAGTCAGGTTGGGGCTGGTCTTTTCTCCCTAGTCTCAGGTGACAGGAAAGGAAATGACCTGAAATTCTGCCAAGGCTGGGTTAGGTTGGAGATGAGGGAAAATTTCTTTGCTGCAGGAGCGGACAGGGACTGGCACAGGGTGCCCAGGGAGGTGGTGGAATCCCCATCCCTGCAGGTGTGCAAGAAAGGTATAGCCACGGCACTTGGGGACATGGCTTAATGGCCAGAGTGGTGTTGTGTTGATGGTTGGACTCAGAGGTCTTTTCCAACCCCAACAAGTCTCTGATTCTGTGTATTTTAGTTCTTGGTGTGACTGGAGCATGGAACAGCCCAGCTCTAGAAACACTTTTATTCTGGAGGAGAACTGCAGCAGCTCTCCAGAGGCAGCTGAAACATTTGGAGCTTTAACCAAACCCACTGTTGGTGTCCTCTAATACTGCAGCTTCTCACCCCAAGCTAACTCTGGTTAGGTGAGCCTGTGACAGCTGGAGGAACACAAAGCATGGCAAGGAAGGACAAAACATCACAGGATCATACAGGTTGGAAGAGACCTTCATTGGGTGCAACCACTAACCCTACTACAGCAAGTCCACCTCTGAGCCCTATTCCCAAGGACCTCATCTTCAGGGATGGGGACTCCACCACCTCCCTGGGCAGCCTGTGCCTGACAACATCTTTCCTAATGCCCAGCCTGGTGCAGCTTGAGGCCATTCCCTCCTGTCCTGTCACTAGTCACTTAGGACAAGTAGGACAAGAAGAGACCAACCTACCTCACTCCAACCTCCTTTCAGGGAGTTGTAGAGATACTCAACCTCTCAATTTTCCCAGCACAAGACATACTTTTGCAATGATCTTCTCTGCCATAAACAAAGAGTAGTGTGGACATAAAAAGCAGAAGGAAAAAAGAAAACCCAACCCCTTTCTTTCCCAAACCATTTGCACACAATACTGTCCCTGGGGAGGGTGAGAGAGAAGAACAAACCACACAGAAGCAGAAGGTGCTGAGGTCAGGTAAGATGCTCCTGGAATGTGCTTCCACAACGCACTGAGGAGGAACTTGCAGAGCATCAACCTCAGGATGCTTCAGAGGGGAAATCCAGGAGGAGCTAAACCCCTCCTAAACATCCCCAAATTAGACTTAGTTTAACACAGCAGCACCACAAAATCAGGGCCTGAAACAACGGAGAAAGTAGCAAATGGAAGATCTCCTCTCCATCGTCAGCTGGAGGAACCTTCAGAGCTGAGCTGCTGCTGAGGATGGGGCATGACCCACTCAGCTCTGCCAGCGTCCTTCTGTCCTCTGTTGGTCAGCACAGGTTGCTCAGCTGCTCTTCCTGGTCTAAAGACTGTGAGGAATGTCCCTGGCCTTAGAAAGTAAGCAGAAACATCTCCTGATAAGTTTAATTTCAAAGGATTTTTAAACAGAAGCTCGACCCATGGATGGTGCTCCCAGGGTGGTAACTCTCTCGCAGGAGCAAACTGGAAGCCTTAGAACAGTGCCTGCATTAGAAGGAACCTTGGCTAGTAGTACCCTGCTCCCAGGCAGAACTGAGCCATTTGCCATCTTTCTCTGGAAGCTGCTGGTTTGGTTCTCCACCAAACCTCACCTGATGGCATAAACCTACCAGCCTGCTGTGAAACAGCAGATCTCATCCAGCCAAAGGGCATCAACTTCCTCATTCAGCTGAGGAGTGCAGTATGAGGTCAGCAACTCGAAACTGAGAACTGTTCTGCAGACTCCCCCGTGCACAAAGCACACATCTTGCTTCCCCACAGCCTACACGACCTCCAGCACGTCGGGTTTCCTTCCCTCCTTTCCCCTTGACGGTTGAAACTGAAGGCTACTTGTCCCCCACTGGCGTCACCACAAGAGGAACCCATGCCAGCAGAGGCTGGCTCCCGGGTAGCCAGCGCTGCCATCTTACAGCCCTGGAGGGAGTACACACCAGGAACGGGCACACAGCTGCGTGTGGCACAGGACAGCAGTTCAGCCCTTGGATGCCTCCCACGCAGCACGGACAGCCCCGCAGGAGTTGCTGTCAGCGCCCCCAGACCGAAGCTGGGGCGGTCTCAGCGAGGTGGGAGCCGCCGCGGCAGCTTTTGGGGCCACGCTGCCCTCTGCTGGCGAGCTGCGGCAGCGCACGGCGGCACCAGCTCACAGCAGCCGCGGCTGGCAGCCTCACGCTGGCCAAGAGTCCCGGGGAGAGACCACACCGAACAGAGCAAGCAGTTCCGTGACAACCACCACAGGTCGACCAACTTCCACCTCGAGCCGCTTCCAGCAGCTACCCTCTGGTGCGGTGCGATCAAGCACCACCCGGAGTAAGTCAGCAGAAATGATTTGGTTTTCACCTCTTCTTCACTGCCCTGTGCTTGCAGACAGTTCGGGGTTGGCTGTGCCTTCTGCAGCCTCCTGTTTTCCACTGAATGCAAGGCTGGTTAGGAGCTGTTTAACTCCTAGTCAAGAGGATCACATGAAGGTTGGAAAATACCTTTAAGATCAAGTCCAGCTATAAATCACACTCAGAAGTTAAGGCGGTAGCACCTCTGCCCCAGCTACTAGGGCATGAAGCCTGCATCATTCACACTCCCCTCCTCACCTGTCTACTGCTCTAGGCAGGGAAAGCAGGTGCATCTTGCTCTAACACTTGGCCATACCATTTGTCTCCAACTGGACACAAGTCAAGGAAACCAAGACAGAACTGCCCAGCACAATGGATTTAATCTGAACTCACAAAGGAAGCTGATGGATCTTCTCTTGGGTAGAAGGAAAAGATGTTGAGGCAGTTGGGGAGCTCTGGTGGCACTCAAGCCACACCATGGTTTTGGACTCCAAATGAAATCTTCCTATGATGTTTCAGCTACAGAGAGCAAATTCCAGAATGGACGGGAGTGAAGAATATCTTCAGTGCTCCCAGACACACCCAGGATGCCAACACTGAACCTCTCCATCTCCAGCTGCTTTCCTGAGCAGGTATTATGGAGCCCACCAGTAGGCAGCAGGTCAAACCAGCAGCCCATCAAGCTCCCCCAGGCTGTGCTGTTAGACCCTGCCTAGAGACAGGAGTCACAGGTAGAGACCTGTAACTCCCAGCAGCACATCAGTCCCCAGCTGTGGAGACTCACCCTGCAGCACCAAGCACATTTAGCTGGAACCAAGTTGCACCCCTACCCTACATTCTGCAAGGTGAACGCAGGTAGCAGGTACTCAGACATTAAACCAGGAATTGTAACCAAAACTTTAATCCCAAGGATCTCACAAAAGACATTTTACAAGTGACATGAAAATTCTTGTACAGTAAAGAAATGTTGAGTTCATTTTTACGATGTACCATCCCACACACAACACACCCATGCCAGCTGCCAGCTCTGCTCTATTTGGTCTGTTTGGAGGTACTGGGGTAGATGGTGGATCGATCTCTTGAGGACTCTAGCCACATCAAGTACAAACTGACCCCATGACTAAACACCTCCATTTCACATCAAGTTGCTCAGTTCTGGGTACTGGAAGTCAGAACTAGAGCTCTGGGCAAAGCTGCAGCTCAGTCATTACCCTCACATACCACTGGCTCGACATTCCTGACTATTCCCGAGACCTGGACTAAAGTAGTGTCTGTGTCTTGCTCTGCTGAAGGCCCTGCTCACAAGCACACTTCCACTCCCTTGCAGAGCCTCAGAGCAAACAATCCCAGCACAACAAGAGCAGACACATCCTCCCCCTCCAGCAGCCAGCCTCCTTCCCATTCAGCACAGACACACAAGGCTGTGCAATGGTACATTGTAAAGGGATTGGTATCACAAACCAGAGCTCAGAACCATGTACAGATTCACATCTTTACATCTGCCACCTGTTACAAGATACAAGGAACAAAGCGAGTTCAACAGCTAAAACATCTTAAAAATGCACCAAGCTTTATGAAGTTTCAAAACAAAACAATGTTCTGTACATACTCCTCCTGTCCTCAGAGCTAATGACTTCCTGTACACAGCTCCTTCCCAGAGTCCTATTTCCTCTCGTTTGACCTGGAGCGACTGAAGGAGAACAGACATATTAGCACCCAGCTGCCAGCAGCAGGCTCTCCTTCAAACCCTCCCCAGCCCAGCTCAGCAGGTGGTACTGAAAGGTTCCAAGTTGTTATTTTAATAAAATGAAGTTGTTTCATTCTCCAGGTGGAACACCTCTCAAGACAGAGATGATTCTTCACCACAACCTTCTCCAGAATTACCCAGACAGAGAAACCATCAGTTACCCTTCTCCAGAATTACCCAGACAGAGAAACCATCAGTTACCCTGAACACATAACCATGGAGACTGCTCCTACCTGCGAGACCTGGAGAAGGAGCGCGAAGGCTTGTGATTCCTCTCCCGTGAGAGTGACCTCTCTCTTCTTCTGTCTCTGGAGAGGGACCTGGTCAGGATCACAATACAAGATGGTTACAGTACCAAAGCCGATTTAAATTACACTGCTGACTGAGGAGAGTCTCCCTTCAGGAGTTAGAACCCGTAACCGCCAACCAAGGGAAACCACTCAAGATGGTATGAGCCCTTCCTTCAGGCACCAACCATCACAGAATCATACAACCTAAGGGGAAAGGACCTCTGGACATAAGGTCAAACCTCCCTGCCAAAACAAGGGCACCTAGGACAGGTCACAGAGGAATGCATCCAAGTGGGTTTTTAAGGCCTCCAGAGGAGATGACTCCATGACCTCTACAGGTAGCCTCTCCAGGGCTCCAGTACCCTCAAAGCAAAGAAGCTGCTCCTCACATTGAAGTTGAACTTCCTGTGCTCCAGCTTATACCTGTTTTCACTTGTCCCATTACTGGGCACCACCAAAGAGACTGACACCATTCTGAGCCAGAAAATACAGCCTAAATAGTGCTGCAAAAAGGCATCTGCTCCTCTGCAGTTTAAATGTGCTTGGAGCCACACTTAAAAGTGTCTCAGTGTGTCCATGTGCACTTACGCCCCTGACATCACTGCAGCACCTGGAGTTAGCAAGACAGATGCAACACAAGACCTGGAGACTTCAAAGAGCCAAACACTAAGCTGCCATACACAGCTGTGTCACCACCACTCAGCACTGCAGCACACTGACAGCAGAACATGCTCTGTGTTATCTGTACTTGTGCTCACTAGCTGGAGGAGCAGCACAGCAACACAAGCTGGGGGAAAAGCAGCAGGAACATGAAGTACTGAATTCCATCAGCATCCTTCCTAATAACCCTAGAATCTTGAATAGCTGTGGGAATAAATTTCAGGTCAGCAGTATCACAGGATCAGACTGCTCTGGGATGGGACTTTTAGTCAACTAGTCCAGTGTGACAAAAGCAAGTTCATTTCTCCCTGCTCAGGGAGCCCATCAATGACCACACCCACAGCCCAAACTGAGCTGTGTGGGTTTGTTTTGACAGAATGGTCTCGGTTGGAAGGGACCACCAAAGTTTGTCCAGTCCAATCCCCCTGCAGTCAACAGGGACACCCTTAGCTAGATCAAGCTGTCCTCACCTTGAGTATCTCCAGAAATGGGGACCCAACCACCTCCCTGGGCAACCTGTTGCAGTGTTCCAGTACCCTCACAGAGCAGAACTTTTTCTTTAGTCCCCCAGGCTACAGTGAAGCGATGCCTACCTGCTGCGGCTCCGAGAAAAGCTTCTCCTTCGCGGTGATCTAGAACCAGAAAAAGGAGATGTGAGGTTTTTTAATCAGTTCTGTCAGCAGTAACGGGCTGAGGCATTTCCCAACTTGTCAAACTCACTGTTGGGCCCAGGGAACGTGCCAAGAAAAACTGGCATCCATCATCCAGTAAAAGGCATGGAAAAGATTAGGCAGTAAACCAAAGCTCAGTGTGAACAGCACGTTTCCAACCACGAACTGACTTTAACTAAGAATGCTCCAGAGCAGAGTTGTCCAATGCAACACTTTTCATTTCCACTAAATACACTGCCCAGAACACTCCAAAGTCCCACAAGTGGTTAAAAAAACAAAAACAAAACAAAAAATAATAAAAATAGCACAGACCAAATGTTTTGGAACCCATGCAAGCCAAAAAGGTCCAGAACAAGGCATAAGAGATACCAAGTGGGAAAAAAAAAGTGAAAATGAGCTCAGTGTAAATATTGATGCCATTAAGTGCTACATTAGAACTGCAAACTGGTGATTGTCATTTTTTAATGCCATAAGAGTGTGTTTACTTATTTCCTTAAAAAATAAATAATAATAAAAAAAGAACCTTAGTTTGGCCCAGTTCATCCCAAAAAAAAAAAAAGTCATTGTTTTAAGTTTTGAAAACTTGTTAGTAAAACCATTTAAAGGTGATAGGATTTTTATTTTTTTGGTAGTATTATTATTGTTATTTTTGTTTTCTGGCAAGGAAAAGCTTGAACTTGTTAGAGCTTTATTAAAAAAAAAATAATTTAGTTTGGCATCTCACATGCAAATATCCTGGTTTTGTTCTCAAGTCATTCACAGTGTAAGAGCTTCCTTATCACCCTTAAAAGTTTTCTCAAGCAACATATGTACGTTACCACTCAATTATGCACAGCCAGCCTTTGATTGAGAAAAGTAATTACTTATAAGCCGCTTACTCCTTATTTTTAACCAGCAGTAAACTGTATAAGCAGGAAAAAACTTACTAGTTTTTGGTTTCAACAAGCTAGAAATGGTGAGGTGAGGCTGCCGGACTGACTGCCAAGAAGAATTTGCTGAAAAGGTTTTGCCAGATGTTGCGTTGGATTTAGTTGGTTGGCGAAGGGGGTGGTGTGGATTTTTCCTGCTTTTTTGTTAGCCGAAGGCTGCTGCTGTAGTTGTTGTGAAGACATTTGGTAAATAAACAGCTGAGCTGATTGGCCGGGAATGTGTGGGCGGTCGAGGTGGCTGCTGCCGATTTGGTTAAGGTTGGAGAGAAGGCTGAGAGAAAACAGCATGCTCGGGAACCAAAGGGCGGTGCAACCTGACGACTGGCCATGCCTGGGTCATGTGAAACGACACCAGCCAAGCTGCATGGGGCGCGCTGGTCACATGACGCTGAAAGGGCTGACTGGCTAATGCAGACTCAGAGGGTGGTGAGAAGAGACATGATGGTGACTCTGTAACGGGTTCATTTTTATTAATAGATGGACCAAAAAAGCATAAAAAAAATGAAAAACAAGCCATCAGTACAACCATCTAGTAGCTAACAAATTAACTCCTACTCGCGTTATTTATTTTTTTTTTCCCTTTCTCAACAGCTCCAACCCCTGACTCGGGAGGACTTCACTCACCTGCCACAGGTAAAACTCAGTCCTGCAAAAACCCACGCTGCAGACTGAAACGACCAGACAGAGATAGTCTGGGTCCAAGAAGGTGTCAGTTACCAAAAATCCTGCTAGCCTAGAGCTGGGTTTGCAAACCTCAAGTGACAGGATGGTCACACACTGCTTTAGCTCCAAACTAAAGGCTAAAGTGTAAAGACTCTGGATGTTTAGAGCAACTCTTACTGCAGCAAATAACGACTCTGGATGCTTAGAGCAACTCTTACTGCAGCAATTACTCAACAGCTGCCTACTCAGAAAGGATCTGAATTGTGCAAACGAGGAGCAGAACCATCTGCATGGAAATGCTAAGCTGCTGTATGCCATGTTTTGCCATTATGGAATAAAGGAAAAGAACAGCCTAAGTTGAAGTATGGGGAAGAAAGTGTGACTAGAAGATGAGCAGATTTTAAGAGGAACGAGGGTTAAGACCAGGACAGAGGGCACTGACTACCAACCTGCACAGTCACCTAAGGACAAAAGCCACATTCAACACAACTTAAGTTCACTTCAATTTTGGGGGGAGGGGGGGTTGGTTTTGGGGTGGGGTTTTTTTTAGCCTCTGCCATCTCCAAATTGTGATCAGATAGATGAACGTTATCCATCAACATGCTTTTCAAAAGCCTGCTTCTAGGATGCTAAAAGTGGCAACAGCGCCAACAGCTCTCTACAGGTGTACTTGGACCTCAGGTACCTGCGACGAGGAGGAGGACTTCTCCTGCGGTAGTCATCTCGAGGACGCCTGCCCCAGGATGGAGGTGGCCCACGGTTCCGACTCCGCTTCTCGCCATTGGAGAGTTCCACCCTGACACGGCACCCACAGAGGGTTCTGGTAACAGAGATTGACAGCAGTTAGCACTTCCACGGACAAGTCTGCATGCAGAAGAAAACCTAGACTCAACGGAAGGAAAAAGAACAAGGTGAAAAGCTGTCTTCGGACATTAGCTGAGCTGACTCCAAGTTGACTTCATAGTGCTGCAAGCCGGCCTGGGCACTAAACCAAACAGAGAAGGAACCAAGAACTCCCTCATCACTTTTGCCTCTTTAGAGTAACACCATCTTTAACTAATACACGACAAAGTCCAAGTCCTGTGTGCTGGTTTGAGGCTAATTGGAATATTTCAATAAAGGAAATTATACTATAGACTGTGAAGAGGAAACAATGGTGATGTCTACTTCACTCATAGGCTTGCTGAGATGTGTAAGAACTCAAAACACAGATAGCACAGTCTCTCGGGCAGACACTCTCAGGCTGTCTAGCAGCTTCTTGCCTTCTCCTCTCAGCTGAGTAACCTCACTTTTCTTCTAATCCCCCTATTACTCCGATACTTCAAACTCGCCTTGTGCATAAGGCAAGCCTTGGAGCAAGGTATAGAGGTGGGGAGAAGGTGGAAGGGTGGTTGGAAGGGTCCTGGGGTCTCTGATTTCTGGAAGGGGTGTTGTGTTTCTGTATTACCTTTACCTTGTGTATTTCTGTAAATATTCCTGTATATAGTGTATATATCTGCTTGTACGTTGTGCTAAGCTGTAAATAGAGCTTCATTCCTTAACTTGCAGCCGACTGAGCCTAGTCTGGGTGATTTTACAAAGTAGGGGGGGGAGGGAACTCTCAAACCATCACATCCTGTCCGATTTGAAAGTCCCAACTTTAAAATGTAAAATTAACCATCCCAATGCTATTCCTGCACTATTCAGACTGCCCTCACCACCACCAATACTGCAGTACAAATGGGCGAAGTTGCTGGTTCTGCCAGCCGAAGCTTCCCAATTTCAACTGTATCACTCCCCACACCTTCTCTTCACCAGGCACACAAATGCACTTTACCTTCCATCTAATTCTCTTACTGCATCAGCTGCATCTCGTGGATCTTCAAACTCCACGAAGGCAAACCCGGGAGGATTCCTTGCCACCCATACGCTGCGCAGTGGTCCGTAGTAGCCAAAAGCTCGCTCTAGTTCGGTTTTGTTGCCATTGTTTCCAAGGTTACCCACGTAAACCTTGCAGTCCAGCGGACAAGAATCACGATGCATAGCTAGGGCAAAAACAAAAAAAAAAAGTTTAACTCTATTTATCACACAGCCAAGTGCTTAGCTGCCACTTCTGCTGGCTGCTTTTGCCATCAAGTTCAGCAGCGATATGCTCCAGCAGGATGGAAATACTAATCTGTGTGGAAAGGATGAGGAGAGTGAGCAAGCAGAGTGTTTAAAACAAAACAGAACAAAATCTAGCTGTTAAACAGCGATTAACATTCGCAACGTGAGTGTAATTCGTTTATTTTAAGCGCCCCCAGTTTTAAAGGGGCTTTTCTCCGCGGGTCTCTCTTCTCCGTCCCTGGCGCTCAGCGGGGGCCGGGACTGCAGAAGGAGCTGCGCGGGAGATGGGCTCCATTGTTCTGCGAGTTGGGAGCCGGGAGAGGCGGCACACGCCGGGGGACAACCAGCGCCATCTCCGGCAGAGGCCACCTCGGGATTCCTTGGGGAATCCCTCCGGAGCGTCTCCTCCACGCTGCATGAGGAAGCGGCGCTGCCCCGGTGCAGGCGGGAAATGCTCCACACCACCCCTGAGGTTACCTCCCCCGCCCAGCCGTGTCTCGCCTCGCTGATCACGGAGAAAAGGCGGCGAGAAAGCACTTCCAGGCAACCCGCGGCCTACTCGCGTTCTCCCCGTCCGGCTTTCCTCAGCGTAACGGCAGCCGCCGCTCGCGGCCCGGCGTTACAAAATGGCGGCCGCTCTTTGTTCGCCACCACCGAGCCCCGCCGCTTCCATCCGCCCTGCCGGGGCCCGAGCCCGCGGGCGCCGCCTCCCCCCCGCCCTCCAAGGTGAAGATCCTCACCGATGCTAAGAGGGAGGGCGCGCGAAGGGAGCCCGCGCTAGATTCGTAGCCGACTCGACCCTCCACGAGACTCCCGCTCAGCTTTTTCTCACTGGACAAAATGGCGGCCGCCGCCTACCCCGCCTGCCTTTATATATGGGCGGAGCGCTCCCACGTGACGCAGACCGGCAGCAAACCAGCGGGCGCCGTTCAACTGATTGACAGCTCGGTTCAGCCTGCGCCTCCGCGCCGTCCCAAGCGACGGTGCGGGCGCGGGAGGGCTCCTCCGGAGGGGTAGCGGCGGGAACGCTGCGGCGGATCCGGGTCCGGCCGCGGCCGATCCGGGTCCGGCCGCGGCTGCTCAATCTCCCCCTAAATTCCTCTTTAGGAACCGATTAACCGAAGCTGCGCTTCACGTCCGCAAAGTCAAGAACCGGCCACACGCCCACGGTTGTTTTGCTGTTTAAAGGGGGTTTACCTCCCTGCGTTCCTGGGCCGGTGGGATATGGTCAGACCGTGCGTGGCTTAAACATCATCCCCTCGGCGTCAGGGGTTAACGTATGGGAAAGCTTCGAGAATCAACTCTCATCAGGGGCAGGGCTTTAAATAAATGGCCTTGTTAACTCGTAGTTTCGGGTAAATTTTATGCCTGGGCTTCCGCCTCCTGAGGCATGGGAGGGGGAAGTGTTCGGTTTGGTTTTTGCTTCCCAGCGCTCAGTAGAAAATGGAGAGGATTTGTGAGTTCCGGTCACAGAGGGCCTAGTGGTGGGGGTGTGCTCTGCTAAACTCATTTGTTTAAAGAGGATAGGTAAAATAAGAGTTTTAAAAGTAACTTACTCCAGTAGGGGTTGCTTTAACTAACAAAACTTCTCTGTTTTTTGTTATCAAGTAACATGAGAAACCCACCCGGGGCTGTGCTGCGGTGACTTCCCCAATTCCCATCTCTAAAATTGGTTTTAACTCAGACTTCACCTTTGTGACTTGCACCAGGCAAAGACAAATTTATCTGGTACAAGTAATAATAAATGCTGCTGCAATAAGGCATTTTGGGTGGAAATTGATGCACACTTACTGTGTTTTTTTCCAAGCAGGGGCTGTTATCTGGTACAAGTTAAAATCCTGCTTGCAGTCATAGATGAAACAAGGCATTTTGGGTCAAAATTCATGCACCCTTACTATGTTTTTCCAAGCAGGGGCTGTGCAGAGCATGTCCTCAGTTTACCAGAACTGTACCAGCATGTAAAAAAACAACCTCAGATTGAAATTCCAGACACTCAACTCCTATAATTCATTAGACTTTTTCATAATCTTTTGCAGCATTCTGCATTATTATGGAGCAAGTCCAGAGGAGGCCACAAGGATGATCCAAGGGCTGGAGCAGCTCTGTGTGCTGGTTTGAGACTAAGTGGAATGTTTTAATGAGAAAAATTAGATTATAGGCTTTGAAAAGAAGACAATGGTGATGTCTGCTTCACTCCTAGGTTTGCTGAGACATATACCAAGGTTTGCTGAGGTATAAAAACAAGGACACCAACATAGATAAGGCAGTCTGAGTCTGTGTTTCTGCCGTATTAACTGCTTCTAGCTGGATCTCTGTAACCCAACTAATCACTCTGCTTCCCCCCCTTTGCCAATCCTTCTAACTCACCTTGCACATAAGGCAGACCCTGGGATAAGAAAGGGGTGAAAAAAAAGGTGGAAGGGTGGTTGGGAGCCCCTCCTGGGCACTCTGATTGCTGGGAGGGATATTCTGTTTCTGTATTACTTTTAACTTGTATATTTTTTTTTATAGCTGTAAATACCTGTAATATATTGTAATATATATTGTAATATATAATTTAATATTGTGCTTAGCTGTGAATATAACGCTTCAACTTCCAGCTGGCTGAGTCTAGTCTGGGTGGATTCATTGTGTGTGTGGGAAGTTGACTCCCAGAGCCACTACACTCTGCTATGGGGGACAGGCTGTGGGATTTGGGGGTGTGCGGCCTGGAGAGGAGACACTCCAGGGGGAGCCTTAGAGCTGCCTGCCAGTGCTTGAAGGGATCTGGGGGAGTGGTTTGGAGATGATGCAGAACAGGGTTAGACTGGAGCTGAGGAAGAAGTTCTTTAGTACAAAAGTGATGAGACTCTTGAAGAAGTTGCTCAGTGAGGATGTGGCTGCCTCCTGCCTGGGGGTGTTCAAGCCCTGGTTGGATGAAGCCTTGAGCTGCCAAGTCTGGTTGACAAGTGTCCCTACTCACGGCAGTGGGGTTGGAGTAGATGACCTCTGAGGTTCCTTCCACCCTAAGCCCTTCTATGATGATTCTATGATTCTAAACACAGCGTTCAGCACTCACTAGGACCTTTTCTGACATGGACTTAGGCCCAACAGCCACATATTGTAAACAGCATTTCAGCAAATTCTGACCCATTTTCAGTTTGCTTTTTGAGTTCTAAAGAAACCGAAAGCAGCACCCAACTGTGGCAAAAGGAAGAGGTCATAACAGAGGCAGCTGCATTCAGCCCCAAACCCAGCCTGCTTCCACAGATGGTTTTAGGATGTCCCAACACAGCCACACAGCACTTCAGTAACTCAAGAGTCAGCATTCTGATTGTTCTTCAAGAGATGATAGCCTGAGTCAGCTCTGAGCAGCACTGTCTGTGTGTGCTGATGTTTACATTGCTTGGCACAGGCTGCCCAGGGAAGTGGAGGAGTCCCCATCCCTGAAGGTGTTCAAGAAAGGTGTGGCCATGGCACTTGGGTACATCTTCTTAGTGGCCTGGCCTTGAACACTTTCCGGGGAGGGAGCATCCACAACCTTCCTGGGCAACCTGTGCCAGTGTCTCCCCACACTCACTGTCAAGAATTTCTTCCTAATCTCCAGTCTCAATCTCCTCTCTCCCAGCTCAAAGCCATTTCCCTCATCCTGTCACTCCCAGCCCTTGTACAAAGTTCCTCTCCAGCTCTCCCATAGCTCCTTCACGTACTGGAAGGGAGCTCTAAGGTCTCCCTGAAGCCTTCTTTTTTCCAGGCTGAAGAGCCCCAACTCTCTCAGCTTGTCCTCAGGGCTCCCAGCCTTTGCATCATGTTTGTGCTGTCCTCTGGCCCCTCTCCGGCGGGTCCCTGTCTGCTGTGCTTTGGTCCTTTAATAAACACCTGGATCTGTGCCTGGGCACCCTCTCTAGCACGAAGCCCTCCAGCCTGGGGACAAGGTAGCCGATTCTCAGCTAGCCTTGGGGCTCCTCTGCTTCTCGGACAGGACTCAGGGCTCGGCACCCCTCTGCCACCTCCTCCAGCCACGCCGGGCTGTGGGCACCAGATGGCGGCATCCTCCTCTGGCAGGGGCCGATGGGGGAGCAGCCCCAGCGCCGTGTGGGGACATTCCTGGGCCTGGTTTGTGCTCAGCCGAGGCTTTCGGCAGAGGTCTCCGGGCTCACTGCCATGCTGCGGAGCCAGGGGTAAGCTCAGAGAGCCCAGAGAGTGTAACAGCAGCAGCTCAAGGGAACAGAGGCTTTGTCTCAACTTCACCCGAGTTTGTTTTGCACGCAGAAAACGTTCCACCTGGAGACTATTTTGGGAAGGAAGAAGCCAGCCCCAGGCTTGGCTCCAGGGCAGGTTCTGCAGGACAAAACACTTCCCTTTGCTCCTGTATTCAGACACTTCTGTCAATCTGGCTCGAAATCAGCAAATGGAAAATCCATCCAAGCAGCCTGACTCACTGCTGCTCCACTCCAGCTTCCACCCCAGGAGGATGGGAGCTCTCTGAGCCCTGGGACTCCTCCAGGACCTGCCCACACTGTCCTGACGCTGCCTCTGGGGCCTACCCCACGAACGCAATTCTCCTTCCATCTCTCCAGACGGCACAAAACTGTGCCCCCTTAGCCACGAGGAGGTGACACCGAGGAGCCGCAAGCAGCCAAGCCGAGGGGAAGCCTGGAACCTGCTCGCTCTGAGCTGAATTTCACCTCCTGCGAGCGGTCACCCATGCGGAGCTGCAGCTGAGGGGCAGTGGGCAGGGCTGAGAGATGGGCGCAGGGGTACCGCAGGGCTGACTGCAAGGTGTCATTGCCTCTGCCCTCTCCATCGGGGGGGGCAGGCAGGGAGCGCAGCCATTCATTAGCAGCTGCTCCACCAGCAGCTATATTTACTCGGTTTGCCATCCAAGTGCGGTCAAACAGCTTCCTCTCAGCAGGGCGGTGTCTTGCTTTCCACACACCGCACTGCACAGCTCACATCCATTTCAGCCTGCTGTAGGGGGAAACAAAAAAACCCAAAAAAAAAAAAAAAATCTGGCTTCAGAGAAGCCTTCTGGAGCCCACATTCCTGTTCCTGGTGAGTAAGGGAGAAGAACACATGGAGAAAAATCCTCAGCTCTGGCTGCCCACCTCCCTGCGGATGGAGGATGCCTTTGATGCAGCACAGTCTTTGTTTAATTAAGTCCTCAGCCCCCAGGCAGCAGGGTCCCCCTGCCTTAACGAGGCTATTTGCACATTTGCTGTCTGCTCCCTCCCCCATCCCTTCTCCCCCCTCCACGGGGCCTCCAGGCTCTCTCTTCGCCTTTCCTTTCAGGCTCCGCAGCAAGCCCCATTCCCTTCCTCCCCCACCTGGCTCCCCCGGGAGCAGGCTCCGAAGGAAAACAAAGGAATCGCTCACTGGGAAACCGCAACTTGCGGAGTCCTCCCGCTCCAGCGGTCCCACTCTCAAAGGTGATTGACCGGCAAAGGCCTCCGCTGACGACTTGGGACCGGCATGAGCCAGAGGCTGGGAGCGAAAGCTTTGAAGCCAAAGCGGAAAACCTTTGATGGCTCCATGTGTGCTCGGAGGGAGGCCCCGAGGCAAGCAGCTCAAATCGGCTGGGTTTGGTGGTTCCTACCCTGGCTAAATGAGCTCCTCTTTGGGCTGCTCCAGGGCTCTTGCTGAGATTCATCTAGACCTGCTGAAAACACCACTCGGTAGTGCTGTTCCTGCAGCTCCTCCTCGTTCCCATCACAAGTAAGAAATGTTAACTCCTGTTAGCTACCATCCTGGCTGAGAGATGGGCCCCAAGAGTGGTGCTGTGTGGAGTTAATTCCAGTTAGGATCACATTCATAAAGACTGACTGACCTCTCCCAGTATATCCTAATGTTTAGTAACCAGATTTAGACTCATCAAACCAGAATAGACTCATAGCATCAATAGACTCAAACCAGAATAGACTCATAGCATCAGCCAGGTTGGAAGAGAGCTCCAAGATCATCCAGTCCAACCTAGCACCCAGCCCTAGTCAGTCAACCAGACCATGGCACTAAGTGTCCCATCCAGGCTTTGCTTCAACACCTCCAGGGATGGGCACTCCACCACCTCCCTGGGCAGCCCATTCCAATGCCAATCACTCTCTCTGGCAACAACTTCTTCCTAACATTCAGCCCAGACCTCCCCTGGCACAGCTTGAGGCTGTGTCCCCTGTTCTGTCCCTGGGTGCCTGGCAGCAGAGCCCAACCCCAGCTGGCTACAACCTCCCTGCAGGTAGCTGCAGAGAGCAAGGAGGTCTGCCCTGAGCCTCCTCTTCTGCAGGCTGCACACCCCCAGCTCCCTCAGCCTCTCCTCACAGGGCTGTGCTCCAGGCCCCTCCCCAGCCTTGATGCCCTTCTCTGGACACCTTCAGCACCTCAACATCTCTCTTAAATTGAGGGGCCCAGAACTGGACACAGCACTGAGCAGTGCTGAGCACAGGGGCAGAATAACCTCCCTGCTCCTGCTGGCCACACTGCTCCTGATCCAGGCCAGGATGCCATTGGCTCTGCTGCCCACCTGGGCACTCTGCTGCCTCATCTTCAGCTGCTATCCACCAGCACTCCCAGGTCCTTCTCTGCCTGGCTGCTCTCCAGCCACTCTGTTCCCAGCCTGTCATACTGCTTGGGGTTGTTGTGGCCAAACCAGTTACAACTGGTCACAACTGATGTCCTCAGGGCTCAGTATTTGGGCCAGGTCTCTGTACTCTCTATCAGTGACCTTAATGAGGGGATTGAGGTCTCTTTAAACTTGTAGAGGACACCAAGTTGGGCAAGATCTGCTGGAGGGCTGGAGGCTCTCCCATGGGCTGAGGCCAATGGGATGAGGTTGAGCAAGGCACTTGGGTCACAACAATCTCATGAGTGCTGCAGGCTTGGGGCAGAGTGCCTGGAAAATACCTGGATGAAAAGGACATGGAAGGGGGGCGGTTGGTCGAGAGTGGCTGGAAATAAGCCAGTGTGTGCCTGGGTGGTCAAGAAGGTCACCAGCATCCCGGCCTGGATTCGCCCAGCAGACCAGCAGGACCTGGGAAGTGATTGTCCTCCTGTTCTTGACACTGGTGAGGCTGCATCTCACATCCTGGGTTCAGTTTTGGGCCTCTCATTCCAAGGACACTGAGGGGCTGGAGCAAGTCCAGAGAAGGACAATGAAGCTGGGGAAGGGTCTGGAGAACAGGACTGGGGAGGAGCAGCTGAGGGAGCTGGACTTTGTTTGATTGCCCTGGAGAAAAGGAGGCTGAGGGGAGACTTCACTGCTCTCTACAGCTCTCTGTAAGAAGGTTGGAGCCAAGTGAGGGTTGGTCTCTTCTCCAAGGAACAAGAGATAGGATAGGAGGAAACAGCCTTGAGATGAACCAGGAGAGGTTTAGCGTGGACATTTTTTTCCCAAACAACTTCTGTAACAGACTGCTCAGGGCAGTCACTGTGCCTGGAGGATTTTCAGAGCCATGAAGATGTGGTGCTGAGAGTCAGAGTTTAGCAGCAGTCTTGTCTGTGTTGGCTTGCTCGTTGGACTTGATGACTTTAAAGGTTTTCTCCAGCCTGCAGGACTGTGTGGTTGGCTGTGTGGTGGCTGTAGCACAAGCTGTGCCATCCACACCTTTCTATTTCCTTTACAAACGTTGCACCCCATGGAACTGTGATGGTTTGGGCCTCAAACCAGCACAGGAACTCAGGTCCTGCAAAGGTCTCCTCCCTGCTGTGCCCATTAGAGCCCTATCTGAACTTCAGCACACTCTGTCCTCACATGCTGCACTCGGGGAGATGACACAAAGTCACATCCAGGGTTATTTCTGACTTCTTCAAGTCTTTGGGTGGAAAGCAAGCCCAGGTGGAAGCAGGTAGCCATGGCAACGTGGCCTGGCCATGACAGAATGCCCCAAGTGCTGTTTACCCATCCCCTGTGAGGTGTCTGGTGGGGGACAGTCACTTGGGTTAATGCCACCTTAGTCCTTGCAGTGGAGATGCTGCAACTGCAATCAGTGAAGAGCCTCAAGAAGTTCAAGGATGAATCAGAGCAGGTGTTTTGGACATGACTTTGTCCAGTGCTTATTAATCCTTGAAGATGTAACTAAGAAACCCTGGGCTCATGGCAGATAATCCACTGGAGCTGTGGCATAGCTGCTGCCTGGGAAACCAAGATGGGCCCAGGTCCCTGTCTTGCCAAAATGTCATCTTTAATTGGTGACACACTTTGTTCTCCTTAATGAGTGACACTCTCCTTAACAAGTGGCAGTCCCACAATGAAACAGGAAGAGCTGTTTGATTGCTCTGAAAGAGCAGGGCTCAGAAGCAGCTGTCATGAGGGATGCCATAAGGAGCACTTTGGTGTCCATGGAAGGGCTCAGAAGAGCTGAGGTGGTGCCAGCACTGCCAGCAGGGTCTGTCTCCATTTGCACACTCTGCACTCACCTGAGACTGGCTTGAACTGGGACATATGGTTGGGCCTGAGTGAAAGGAATCAGCAGCTTCTGCTGACACTAAGCCAATTCTCTTCCAAGCTTTCCAGGAGGTCTCTCCTCAGAGATGACAAATACCTTCACTTTCTGTCACCCTGAGAGAGAGAGGAACTGGTTCTCCTCAGCAGAGCAGTGGCCCAGCCTGCCACATCCTCAGTATGCCAATGCTGGGATGGTCCCTGGTTAGAGATCCAGAGAACTCTACAATGGGTTGGGTTAGAAGGGACCTCAAAGCTCATCCAGTTCCAACCCCCTGCCATGGTCAGGGACACCTCCCACCACCACAGGTTGCTCAAGGCCTCATCCTGCCTGGCCTTGAACACCTCCAAGGAGGGACCAGCCACAGCCTCCCAGGGCGATTTATTTCAGGGTCTGCCCATCCTCACTCTAAACAATTTCTTCCTAATCTCCAGTCTCAATCTCCATTCCTCCATCTTCAATCCATTCTCTCTAGTCCTGTCACCACAAGATGATAAAGTGAATATCAGACTTTGCACAGCATCACCTTGTAGGGTTCAAGGGACATCAGGATCTGCCTTTGTACCTTTTTTGCCTGAGCTGCTCACTGCATTTGTATTGTTTAATCAGTTGATACATCTGGGCAGAGCTCCCCAGTTTCCAGGATTTAAAGAAGTCAGTGGATTTAAAGTTAGACTGAATGTTAAAACCCAGTGGGATCTTATTTACCAGCTCCTCTCTTAGATTTTCTGTAGCTGCCTCTAGTTGCTGACTGAATTGGCCTTGAAGATTCCATCAATGTCACTGATTTAGATTCCTCCCAGGCAACCTCAGTGTGCCCTGTATGGCTGCAAGAGGAGAGAAGGAGATGTTGGCCTCTTCTCCCAAGTAACTAACAACAAGACAAGGCAAGAGGTAACGGCCTCGAGCTGCACCAGGGGAGGTTAAAGTTGGAGATTAGGAAGAATTTCTTTGCTGGAAGAGTGGTCAAGCATTGGAGCAGGCTGCCCAGGGAGCTGGTGGAGTCTCCATCCCTGGAGGTGTTCAGCAAACAAGTAGATGTGGCACTTTGGGACATGGTCATGGAGATGTTGGGTAGAAAGCTGGACTTGATAAGATCTTTTTCAACCTTAATGATTCTATAGCAGCAAAGGAAGGAGACCTTTTTTTCTGCACACCAGAGACATTTTTCTTGATCAACCTCAGAAGAGCAGGTTTGAATATCCCCTTCCCATCCTCCTGGGGCACAGCTGATAGGTTGGACTCTATGATCCCAAAGGTCTTTTCCAGTCTAGTTAATTCTGTGATTCTGTGAATGCTGATAGAATACAAATTTCTGAGAAAACTTTGAGAGAGCAAAGGGGGCAGAAACTGTCCACAAATGTGTGATCTGTTCCTCAGTCACAGCTGAAGAGAGCAGTTTAGAAGGCAAGATGCTTTACTGCTGGCAGTGGGAAGCTGTCGCGTTTCACTGACACGAGAGGAAAGGTCTTAGTCACGAAGTGCTGGAGAGATCCTTTCCATTGTTCCTGTGGCTTCTGGGCAGCTATAAAAGAAGGTGAAAGCCACAGCAGCTGCAGTCTCGCAACAGGACTGGCAAGGAGACACATCTGTGCAGCCCAGAACCTCACCCTGAGCTCTGCAGCATCACTGGTAAGTTGCTGATGTTAAATTGGATGCTGGAGGATGCTTTGGAATTGATAACTGCTTTAGTGCTGATCGTTAGAGGGAAGTGAGAGCATTAAGTGTGAGCAGTTCTGCATCAGCACAACCTGAAGCAAAGCAGGGGGATGCTCTGATAGCTCTAGCCATGGTTATGTGCATTTCATAGAGATCTTGTTAAACTGGAACTAATAATGGAGATGTAGTGCCCAGGGGCATGGTTTAGTGCTGGGTTAATGGCTGGGCTGGATCTTAAAGGTCCTTTCCAACTTAAACAATTCTATAATACCTTTTTGGTTTGGACTCTTAGAGGGCTTCTGCCACTGCAACAAGTCTGTGATTTGTTCTTTAATGTCTAATTCAGTTTGAAGATCTTATCCAAGGGAACGACTCACAAATTAGCACAACAGACTCATTAAGAACAAGCTTAGTTTTTACAGCCTACTGCATAATTTGCCTTTCTATCCAGTCATCAACAATTCAATATTAAGATCAGTCTAAAGAAAAGTTGTTTGAGGAGGTGCTGAGTCTTTTTTTCAGCCTTCCAGCCCAGGCTGCTTCTTCCAGCCCAAGCTGCTTCTTCTCAGCCCAGGCTGCTTCTTCCAGCCCATGCTGCTTCTTCTCAGCCCAGGCTGCCTCTGCAGAAATAGGAGCCCCATTATACAAGAACAAAATCTTGACTACTTGTACACAAGTACTGCAAGTTTTTGATTTGTGTCCATCTAAGTTTTGATGTAACAATTAGCAGAGGATTTGGTACTAAATAATTGAAGGGACAGGCTGGAGCCAATCTTAAAAGCAGTCATTAGTGTAAAAAAAATACAGAACTGGAGATAACGGAATGGTGGGGTTAGAAGGGTGGGTAGAGAGCTGTTGCAGGAGCAGATACAGAACCAAATGCTGTTAGAGCTTTGATGGAAATGATCTTTCAACAATTTCATTTTCTAGCTGTCACTTCCCTAAGCCTGGAGAAGACTCCAGGGGGACCTTAGAGCTGCCTTCCAGTATCAGAAGGGATCCTTCCGGTAGGAGACTTTTCCTGAGGGTGTCTAGAGACAGGCCAAGGAGGAATGGTTTGAAGCTGAGGCAGAGCAGTGTTAGACTGGAGCTGAGGAAGAAATTCTTCAGTACAGGGTGGTGAGGCTCTGGAAGAGGTTGCCCAGGGAGGCTGTGGATGCCTGCTGCCTGGGGGTGTTCAAGGCCAGGTTGGATGAGGCCTTGAACAATGAAATCTTGTTGAGAGGTGTCCCCGCCCATGGCAGGGAGGTTGGAGTGGATGGTCTCTGAGGTCCCTTCCAGCCTGAGCCATTCTGTGATTCTGTGAACTCCACCTCTTTCCTGGACCCAGTGTCAGCCTCATGCAGTGACAGATTTGGATGTCAGCACCTGGACTGCTCACAGGAGAGGCTGTATCCCTGCAGGTCCAAATCCACAGGCTCTGACCACCTTTAAACTTGATCTGCAGGGTCCAGCCTGAAAGCTCTGTGGCAGGTTTCCTAGGCAGCAATCCTGAGCTTTTGGTTAAGTTCCTGCTAACTTTTGCTGTCAGCATTGCCTTATCAGTTCTAAATGAAACAATCTCCTGTGCTTGCAAATGCACAAGAGTGAGACGAGGCAAAGGAGAGGCAATAGTGGCAAAGGTGATTTAGGACTCTTAGCAAGAAGATGTAGAAATACCTATTGAAAGCCCTTCATCTCTTACTGGTCTGTGTCACAAATGCACACACCTGATGCTGGGGGGTGTCCTGGGATGATGCAGCATAGCACAATGCTCCACTTTTACCAGTGCTTAAAGGCTGAAACTCATTTTGTCAGGTGAAAGAAGGCACAGAACAAAAAGATTTTTGCTGAGACTGTGGAGCAGATTTAAAGAAGAGAGAAAATGTTCCTGCCCCAGAGAGCTCTGCAGCTGGTTACATTTTTGGCAATTCTCTTTTTTGCCTGTTTTGCAACCTGTCAAGACATTGAAAGGTAAGCAAATATCCTTTACTTAATATCATCAGTGGACAGCTTGTCTTTGGCAGCCTGTGTGCTCCACTGCTGTCATTGATCCCTGGGCATGGTGGGAGGGAAATTCCATACATTTGATACAGCCACACTTTGCATCCCCCCCTCCACTGTATAAAATTAGACCAGTTGGGATTTTAGATGTGTCCCATCCACCATGGTTCAGGTGATGCTTTGGAACCCAGTGCAGCAAAACCCTGTGAGGTTCCACACAAGCCAGGAGCATGCCACAGGCTGAAATTCCACGCTGAGGTTTCCTATTCAGATTCAAACCTGCATGGGGAGCCTCCAGCTGCAGGGAGCTGTCCTCTAACCAGCCTGACACCGAGAAATATTTGCATCCCAGAATTAGCCTGCCCTCCCCAGGCAGTATCTGGCTCCACTTTTTTTTTTTTTATCTCAAGAAAATAAGGACCTTGTTTTAATTTCATGGCTTGATTTTGACATGGATGGAGGAATCGAGTGCACTCTCAGCAAGTTTGAAGATGGCACCAAGCTGTGTGGCACAGTCAGCTTGCTAGAGGGCAGGGATCCATCCAGAGGGACCTGGACAGACTGGAGAGGTGGGGCCAGGCCAACCTCATGAAATTCAACAAGGCCAGGTGTAAGGTCCTGCACCTGGGTAGGCACGATCCCAGGCACAAATACAGGCTGGGTGGGGAATGGCTGAGAGCAGCCCTGAGGAAAGGGACCTTGGAGTCTGGGTTGATGAAAAGCTCAACATGAGCCTGCAGTGTGCACATGCAGCCCAGACAGCAACCGAGTCCTAGGCTGCATCAAGAGCAGCGTGGCCAGCAGGGCAAGGGAGGGGATTCTGCCCCTTTACTCTGCTCTCGTCAGACCCCACCTGGAGTACTGTGTGCAGTTCTGGAGCCCTCAGCACAGGAAGGACATGGAAGTGTTGGAGCGGGTCCAGAGGAGGGCCACAAAGATGATCAGAGGGCTGGAGCAGCTCTCCTATGAGGACAGGCTGAGAGAGTTGGGGCTCTTCAGCCTGGAGAAGAGAAGGCTTCGAGGGGACCTGATAGTAGCCTTCCAGTATCTGAAGGGGGCCTACAGGAAGGCTGGGGAAGGATTATTTACAAGGTCCTGCAATGACAGGACAAGGGGCAATGGGCTTAAACTGGCAGAGGGGAGATTTAGACTAGATGTTAGGAGGAAGTTCTTTACAGTGAGGGTGGTGAGACACTGGCACAGGTTGCCCAGGGAGGTTGTGGCTGCTCCCTCCTTGGAGGTGTTCAGGGCCAGGTTGGATGAGGCCTTGAGTGACCTGTACTAGTGGGAGGTGTCCCTGCCTATGGCAGGGGGTTGGAACTGGATGATCCTTGAGGTCCCTTCCAACCTTCCCATTCTATGATTCTATGATTCTATTTCAGTTAAATGAGTCCTGACTTACAGCTCTGGAAGAAAAGAAACAATCCCAGCAATGGCAGAATGCTAAGGTCACACAAAAAAATTAAATTTATTCTGGTATTTAAAGCTCTGAAAAGACCCCAAATTGGGGAAGGACCAAATCTCTGCTAAGGTCATTTTGTGTCAGTCTCCCCAGTGCTGGTGCTGCAGGCTCTGCAAGGGGCTGGCTGTGGGCACCAGCCTCAGGGCTGCCCTCCTCCTCCTTCTCCTCACAGAATCATAATTGTTTTGGTTGGAAAAGACCTTAAGGATCGTTGAGTCCAAGCCCATTCTCTACCTGTACCAAAGCTGGGGCCAAGCCAGGCTCTTCAGCACCACATCTCTGCACCTTTTAACTCCTCCAGGGCTGGGGACTCAATCACCTCCCTGGGCAACCTGTTCCAGTCTTAACCCTTTCAGGGAAGAAGTGTCCCCTAGTATCCAACCTAGTCCTCCCCTGAGGCAACTCGAGGCCATTTTCCCTCGTCCTATCTGTTTGTTAGTTGGGAGAAGAGGCCAACCCTCACCTGGCTCCATCCTCTTCTCAGGGAGCCGCAGAGAGCAATGAGGTCTCTGCTCAGCCTCCTTTTCTCCAGGCTGAACACCCCCAGATCCCCCAGCAGCTCCTCCCCATCCCTGTTCTGTAGACACCACCAACGCTCCTTCCCCAGGCTGGAGAAGCATCTCAGCCTGCTGGGTGCCTGGCAGGAGCTCCGAGCCGGCTGTGCCGGGTTCCTAACTGCCCTTCTCTTGCCTTGCAGCAGGAGAGCGGTGACGGAGCACCAGCTGATGCACGACCAAGGGCGGGCGCTGCAGGGGCTGAAGCGCCTGATGTGGCTGCAGCACGCCCTGGGCAGCGTGCACACAGCCGGCAGCAGGGATCTCTCGCTTGCAGATGCCATGTGGGATTCGCGGGAGAGCCAGGATGCCTCGGATCTCTACGGCCTCATCAGCAGAGACGAGGCTGCAGGCCTGAGGAAGCTGCTGTGGAAAGAAGAGCAGGGCTTGCCCCCTTTAAAGCATGTGGATGTGCTGCAGTATGAGGTGGCCCCGAAGGGTAACTGGAACCCACAAGACCTTTTTGACCTCCTTCAAATCAAAGAGCTGGGCAGCAAGAGAGATCCTGTGAGCCAGTCCCAGCACTATTCCCACTAGCTTGCAGCCAGCTCTGCCCACCCATTGTTGTAAGTGTGTGATGTGAGCAAAAAGCTCTAGCACCAGTGAAGCAAAGTCTCTGTGTTCATTAACTGCTCCTAGGCTGACAGATCCATTGAATGGCTTAGGTTGGAAGGGACCTTAAAGCTCAGCATGTGCCAACCACCTGCAGGGACACCTCCCACCAACCCAGGTTGCTCAAGGCTTCAACCAGCCTGGTCTTGAATATCTGCAGGGAGGTTGTGGAGCACAGAAGCACCGAACATGATCTTCGATCACGTTCGGTGCTTCTGTGCTCCACAACCTCCCTGGGGCAACCTGTGCCAGTCTCTGCCCACCCTCACTCTAAAGAATTTCTTCCTCATCTCCAATCCCAATCTGCCTTCTTCCAGCTTCAATCCATCCTCTCATCCTGTCACTCTAAGCCCCTTCTAGGGACCCCAGTTCTCTCTCCAGCAGGCAGCCAGAGATGGGTTCACTTGTCCCAGGCCAGAAACCTCTTTCCACAGCAGGGCCCTCCCTGTTTGTTGGATACTGTAGGGCTTTGGCAGCTCTTTGTAGCTCCTGTAGCCCACACACAGCAGGAAGTTTGGGTCATTACTCTGCATATTCCCAGGCTCACTTTATTTCCTAACATAGATTCTCTTCTGTGTCACACCTGGCTGCAGCTCTGCCCTGCCCTGCACTAAGGATTTTCTTCACACTTTAGGTCCAGACATTTCTTCTCACGGAATCATTCAGGTTGGCAAAGCCCCTCAGGATCACCAAGACCAACCTAGAACCCTACTCAACAAGATTCACCTTAAACCATAGCCCTAAGCACCCTTAAACACATCCAGGGTGGGTGACTCCACCACCTCCCTGGGCAGCTCATGCCAGTCCCTGACCACTCTCTCCTAATGTCCAATCTAAACATCCCCAGCCTGAGCTTGAGACCATTCCCCCTGTTCTGTCAGCACAAAGGATGGGTTTAAGGTTCTCATCTCTCAGTTTTTTTCTGTTCTCTTCAGAGTGGCAAACTTTTGCCAGGCCTAAAAGGGAGAAGTTGGCAATGACCCCACCCTGAGACATTCACCTGATGAGAATCAGCTTCCAGAGTCCCTACCTGTTGTTTGAAGACCTTTTCTTTGCCATGTGGAGTCCTCTCCAAGAGCTCCCACAGTGTATCAGGTTTTCTTGGCAGGCCACCTGTGCCTCCTGAAAGAGGCTGCAGACCATTTGGGCTGTTAAACCTTTAATGTGGGGACTGCCTGACTCTGCCTAAGTCACCTGTGCCTCCTGAAGGAGGCTGCAGACCACTTGGGCTGTTAAACCTTTGATGTGGGGACTGCCTGACTCTAAGCAAAATGAGTTGTTGCAGAAATGCAACCTCTGTCATGAATCCATCAGTTCCTGTCCTGTCAGGACACCACCTGAAATCCTGAAATCCCTCTGCTGCTGACAGACTCTAACCACGTCTGCAGGTGGTGATTCAAGCCCAAGAACTCCCTGAAGTTGTCAATAACCTTTTCACCCTCTGCATTGCACTTGCTTTTATTCATTTTTTTCTTTAATTATTATTAGTTTTGGTAGGAATGTAAATAAAATGAAGCAGAATCTTCTTTGGCCAATGCCTCCAAACTTTTGGGAGTAGGGAATTGTTTGTTTGTTTTTTTTGGTTTGGTTTTTTTTTTTCTCATCGTGCCAGTCCTCAGAGCTCCCCATTTTATTCCCAAAGCCACCTTGAAGTGATACTGAAACAAAGAATTTCAGATGTTCCTGAAGAATCCCAGGGGGCTGAGATGCAAACAGGTTATAAAAACAGAGAATGGTTTAGGTTGAAAATGACCTTAAAAGTCATCCAGTTCCAACACCCTGCCATGAGCAGGGACAGCTCCCACTAGCCCAGGTTGCTCAAAGCCTCATCCAACCTGGCCTCGAACACCTCTAAGCAATGAGTTTGTTTAGCTGAAATGTGGGAGCCCTTCCACACTATGGCAGAGGTCAGAGCCAGGGATGAAATCCAGGGGCCCTGACTATAAAAAGGCCAAACCTCTGAGAAATGTCCATGTCCTGCTCAGCACATGGCCTGTGACCAGTCTGCCCTTGCAGCCCGTGGTGTTCTCTTGGACTGAGCCACCATTTCTGTAGCCCTGGGAGGGTGCAGTTGTAGCCCCACAAAGGAGTCCTTTCCTCAGTGTGCAAAGTCAATCAACAGCCAAAAGATGAACTGTTTGCTTCATGTACTGGCTTGAGAGCAGCCCTGGGGAGTGGGACTTGGGAGTGCTGCTGTATGAGAAGTTCAGTCTGGGTTGTCAGGATGCTCTTGCAGCCCAGAGAGTAACCAGAGCCTGCCAGAGCAGTGTGGGCAGCAGGGCAAGGGAAGTGATCCTGTCCCTCTGTTCCCCTCTGCTGAGACTCCACCTGGAGTACTGCATCCAGTTCTGGAGCCCCTGGGACAAGAGGGATGTGGAGGTGCTGGAAGGTGTCCAGAGCAGGGCCACAAGGATGAGCAGAGGGCAGGAGCTGCTCTGCTGTGAGGAGAGACTGAGGGACTTGGGGCTGTGCAGTCTGGAGAGGAGAAGGCTCCCAGGTGACCTTCTTGTGGCCTTCCAGGATCTGAAGGGGGCTACAAGAAAGCTGGGGAGGGACTTTTTAGGCTGTCAGGTAGGGATAAGACTGGGGGGATGGAACAAAGCTGGAAATAGGAAGAGTCAGACTGGAGGTTAGGAAGAAGTTGTTCAGCATGAGGGTGGTGAGAGCCTGGCAGGGTTGCCCAGGGAGGTGGTGGAAGCCTCATCCCTGGAGGTGTTTAAGGCCAGGCTGGAATGAGGCTGTGGGCAGCCTGATCTAGTGTGAGGTGTCCCTGGGCATGGCAGGGGGTTAGTACTGGCTGATCCTGGTGGTCCCTTCCAGTGCTGTGGGTGCTAGGTGAGAAATCACCTCCAGCCCCTGGGAGCCCAAACAGCAACACTTCGGATACAGCAGACAGTGATGCAAGCTGGGTGATGTGGTCAGGCATCACAGCTCGTTGTATACATACTCCATCCATTACCTAATTCCTTGTCCTAAGGTGAGCCAGCACTGGCAGAACCTGAGGTACTGGACTATATCCAGGGAGAGGAAACAAAGCTGGGGAAGGGTCTGCAGGGCTGGGGAGGAGCAGCTGAGGGGGCTGGGGGGGAGGGGTTCAGCCTGGAGGAGGCTGGAGGATGATCTGGGTGTGGTGCTTGGAGCTATTAAGGTGAATCTTGTAGAGCAGGGTTCTGGGTTGGTGCTCCTGAGGGGCTTTGCCAGCCCGGGTGTGGCTGTGGCTGTGGTTCTGTGAGGGCAGACCTCATTGCTCCCTACAGCTCCCAGAAAGGAGGCTGGTGCCAGGTGAGCGCTGGTCCCTTCTGCAAAGAACAAGTGATAGGAGAAGAGGAAACTGCCCTGAAGTTTCTCCAGCGGGGGTTTAGGTTGAACATCCGAGGAAACATCTTCCCTCAAAGGGCTTTCAAGAGACTGGCAGGGGCGGCGCAGAGAGGCGCTCGGGTCCGCATCTCCGGAGACGTCCAGAAGCCGCAGAGATGCGGTGCTGAGAGCCAGGGCTTAGCAGCTGCCTTGGCAAAGACAGAGAACGGTTAGCCCCGACCGCCCCGAAAGCCCTTCCGAAGCGAATCGACCCCAGGGCTCAGCGCCTCCCGACCACTCCAAGATGGCTTCCGCCGCCCCTCAGCGCCTCTGGCGCGCACGCGCCACGGCCCCGNGGCGGGCGGCGCGTGCGCGCTGCCCCAAGTCTGCCCGGGTCTTGCTCGTCCCGTCCCGTCCTGTGCTGCCCCGGACGCCGTCGGTTGGGGGAGAAAGGGGGGGGCCGACGGTGGTGTTGCGGTGGGTCCGGCCTCCCCGGTACCGTCCTTCACTCATCTACCGGCTCCGCTGTACTTCTCTGCAGCCGCTTCCCCTGGCTCCGTGTTACCGGCATCCCGACGTTGCTTTCAGCTTCTCGCCGCCCTCTCTCCCGCGGAGCTCCGGTAAGCGACTCCCCCGCTTGTTGTTGTGGCGATCCCCGTGTTTCCTTCCCACAAACCTCTCCGTTCCTCTTTCCTCCCCCCGAGGCCCTTCGGCTCTACCGGGGCGGGGGGAGTAGGGGGAGGCCCCCGTGTAGCCCGCGGCTCCGTTGTGGCTGGATCTGAGACGCTTCATTCGGGCACCGTAGAGGTCCCCGCTATCCCGGGGGTGACCGCGCAGCGGGCCCGGAGCGGCGGAGGTTCTCTACTGTCCCTTGCCTGGGGAGCTCGGGCTCCTTTTGTCTGCCGCCGGCCGGGGCTACCGTCGGCTCCCTCCGCCAGCGCGGCGGGTTGGGGCCGCACTAAGGGCCGCGGAGCCGCCGCCCCCGGGCGGGGGCTGTCTCCGGGTCGAGCCCCGGTGCCGGCAGCGTCCTGCCCGGTCACCGTCCCATCGCCGCGCTGGGTGTCGGTCGTCCCCCAGGGCCGGTCCCCGTAGGGAGGGCACCCGAACATCAACAGGTGGTTGGCACCGCTGCTGCCAGCCTCTTCCCTTCTTCCTTCTCCTTCTCCTTCTTTTGTTATCACCCCTTCGACACCAGCCCCTGCTGGGTAGTGTTCGTTCTGTTCTCTCGGAGGCGAAAAGCAGGGGCTCGGCTTTCACACCTGCCTGGGGTGCGGTGCCCATCTCCTCTGGGAGTGCCACCTAGCTCTTCCGTGGCATCGCTTGGAGCTGCTTTTCCATAAAGACCATCTCAGACCCACTTAGTCGAAAGGTCTTAGGGCTTTTATATCGAGGAGGCTGTAACTGCAGCAGGCAAACCCGGGGGTGTCTGCAGGGGAGGAGGCTGGCAAAAGCACAAAGCGAAACAGAGAAGAGCAACTCCGAAAGCCTTGGTACCACCAGGGCAGTGCCAGAAGGGGAAGTGTTCGACCTGGGCAGTGTCAGAAGTGTCCAACCTGGCCCTGCCTGCAGTCTGGAGGGGTGGTTGTGAAACCAGGTTACCTTACTGCCAGTTACCGTCAGAGAGTGGCTCAGGGTGGAAGGGACCTCCGAAGTGATCTGCTCCAACCTCCTTGCCCTGGCCAGGGACAGCTCACAGCTCTCTGATAGATTTGGATGCTCAAGGCCTCATCCGACCTGGTTTTGAACACCTCCAGGCAGCCACAGCTCTCCCTGGGCAACCTCTTCCAGAGTCTCATCACTGCAGAACTTCTTTCTCAGCTCCAGTCTAACCCTGCTCTACCTCTGCTCCAAACCATTCCCTCTTTGTCCTGCTGCCGGACACCCTTATGAGAGGTTATATGGTGAGCAGAACTGCCCTGAAGAGGTTGTTTTACACTTCAAATCTTTGCTTTTCCCTACGTTTTAGGAAGTGGAGCTGAGTGGTCAAATATGCCCTGAGGCAGTGCTGCCAGTTGGGACTGAGGTGCTCTGTTACCTTTATTTCTTGTGAGAATCCAGTAGAGAGAGACACAGAGTCACAGTACTGCTTTGGTGGACAAGACCTTTAAGTTCAAGTCCCACCCTTAACCCAACACAGCCATGTCACCACCAAGCCCTGGCTCTCAGCACCACATCTCCATGGCCTGTTGGTCCCTGCAGGGATGGGGACTCCACCACTGCTCTGGGCAGCCCTTGACCACCTTCAAGGGGCAGAAATTGCTCCTCCTGTCCAACCTAAACCTCCCCTGCTGCCACCTGAGGCCACTGTCACTTGTTCCTTGGGAGCAGAACCCAACCCTCAGCTGGTTGCAGCCTCCTCTTAGGGAGCTGCAGAGAGCAATGAGGTCTCCTCTCAGCCTCCTCTTCTCGAGGCTGAACCCACCCCATCTCCCTCAGCTGCTCCTCCCCAGCTCTCTTCTCCAGACCCTTTCCCAGCTCCGTTGCCCTTTTCTGGACTCACTTCATCTCCTCAGTGTCCTTTTGGGACTGAGAGGACCCCAAACCCAGTGTGTGCCCGTAGGAGCCTTGCAGTAGGGTTGGGTTTTATTCCCTTTGAGCTCCACCTCCTGCTCTGTGCACCTGCATTTGCCAGGTCCCTGTGTGAGAGCACCCAGCGAAGGAAGAGTGCTCCAGAGCAGCCAAATGCCTCTTTTTCTCCTCCCTTACTTCCTCTGTGATCAGATGGCTTCCAGAATTTTGCTATTCCACAGGAGAGGAGACAGCAGGCAACTGAGGGAGTTGTCTGCAAGGGTCACAGGAAGAGGAACTGGATCTGGGGCTTCAGTTGTGATGTTCCTGGATTTTCAGCACTTGTTAGAGCTGGAATCTGTTGGGAGAAAGCAACACTGACAGCACTGCCTGAAATTGTGGTTTCTGAGGCACCATGTTTCTTAAGTTTCCTTCCCTCTTATTTTCAGATAAAAAAAAATGTTCAAAACAGGAAGTTTGACTTTGTACCTTTTATTTTGTAAGGCTTTTCCTTGCTTAGTTCGAGCTTAGACACCCCAGGCTGTGGCTACTGTCAAAACCTTACCCCTGTGATTCATAGAATCCAAGAATGGCTCAGGTTGGAAGGGACCTCAGAGATCATCTGCTCCAAACTCTACCATGGGCAGGGACACCTCTCAACCAGACGTGGCAGCTCAAGGCTTCATCCAACCTGGGCTTGAACAGCCCCAGGCAGGAGGCAGCCACAGCCTCCTTGGGCAGCCTGTGCCAGGCTCTCATCACTCTCACACTGAACAACTTCTTCCACAGCTCCACTCTAACCCTGCTCTGCCTCAGCTCTGAACCATTCCCCCTTGGCCTGTCTCTAGACACCTTCAGCAAAAGTCTCTCTGTAGCTTTCCTGCAGGATCCCTTCAGGCACTGGCAGCAGCTCTGAGGTCCCCCTGGAGCCTTCACCTGTGCAGGCTGCACGCCCCCAGCTCTCTCAACCTGTGCTCACAGCAGAGCTGCTCCAGCCCTTGGCTCATCTTTGTGGCCACCTCTGGGCTCATTCCACCATCTCTGAGTCTCTTTTCTGCTGGGGCCACCAGACCTGAAGGCAGGATTTGAGGTGATGTCTGAGCAGGGCAGAACCAATGGGCAGACTCCCCTCTCCTGCCCTGCTGCCCAGCACACAGCTGCCTGCTGGGCTGCAGGAGGGCACTGCTGGCTCCTGGTCAGCTGCCGAGCACCCAACACCCCCAGGGCTCTTTTTATCAGGGGTGCTGAAGGCAGCTGGTCCCATGGCAGCTCTGGCTTGAGGGTTGCTTCTCCTTTACAACATGAACTGTTTCCTCCCTTTCTCTTTTCCTCCCAGCCATGGCCATGACAGGCCCAACCCCCTGCTCCTCCATGAGCAACCACACCAAGGAGCGAGTGACGATGACGAAGGTGACCTTAGAGAACTTCTACAGCAACCTCATTGCACAGCATGAGGAGAGAGAGATGAGGTACACAGAAACTTCTACCCAGTCTGGGTGAGAGCCAACCACTCAGGAACTGCCTTCAGCTTTCTGCAGCCAAAGCTGGAATTGGCTATGTTCTGCTGAGTGTGTACCTAAGAGATGGGCACCTGGGTGAGGCCTGGTGTGGGCACAGGGTCAGAGGGTTGGAAGGGACCCAAAGAGCTCAACCAGTCCAAGCCCCCTGCCGGAGCAGGACCAGACAATGCAGCTCAGGGCACACAGAACACATCCAGACAGGCCTGGCAAGGTTCCAGAGAAGGAGACTCCACAACCTCTCTGGGCAGCCTGTTCCAGTGCTCTGGGACCCTTCCAGTCAAGAAGTTTCCCTTGTGTTGAGCTGGAACCTCCTGTGCTGCAGCTTCCATCCACTGCTCCTTGTCCTATCCCAGGCAGCAGTAAGCAGAGCCTGTCCCCCCCCCTCCTGACCCCCAAAATGCTATCAGGACAGAGCAGCTGTGCTGTGGGGCAGGAGGCAGGAAGAGGATCTTGCGAAGAACAGCAAGGAGGAGGAGTTTTTTACTATGTCCATTGTGTGGCACCAGCAAAAAAAACCAGAGCAGAACCATGGAGCTTTGATATGGTCAAGTCCAACCACTCACCCAGAGCTCACAATTCCCCCCCTGCTGCTAAGCTGCCACCACCAAACCATGTCCCTCAGCACCACATCCTCATAGCTGTTAAATCCCTCCAGGAGTGCTGTCTCCACCACCTCCCTGGGCAGCGTTTTCCAGTGCCTGGGGAAACCTTTCTGGGAAGAATTTGTTTTTTCTGATACCCAATCTGAACCTCCTGCTGGCACAATTTGAGGCCATTTCCTCTTGTCCTGTCACTTGCTGCATGTGAGAAGAGACCAGCCCCCACTTGGCTCCCACCTCCTGTGAGGGAGCAATCCAGAAGGTCTCCACTCAGCCTCCTCTTCTGAAGGCTAATCAACTCCAGTCTCCTCAGCTGCTCCTAACAGGACCTGTGTCTTCACCAGCTTAGTTCCTTTGCTTTGGACACACTCCAGCACCTCCATGTCCTGTCCATGGAGAGAAAAAAAACCCAAGAAGACCAATCCCAGTTCAGGCAGCTCCTGATGGGAGCATTGCTGGAACCCAGAGGGTGCCCTTACAAATGTCCTCACTCTGGATTCTTGTTTCCTTCCTTCTTTTGCTCCCAAATACCAAGGCTGGCAATGTTTCTGGTTCTTTAGACTTAGAGAATTGTCAGGGCTGGAAGGGACCTCAAAGATCATAGAATAGTAAGGTTGGAAGTGACCTCAAAGATCATCCAGTTCCAACCCCCTGCTATAGGCAGGGAGACCTCCCACTGGTACAGGTCACTCAAGGCCTCATCCAACCTGGACTTGAACACCTCCAGGGAGGTTGTGGAGCACAGAAGACCTCCAGGGAGGTTGTGCAGCACAGAAGCACCCAACGTGATCTTTGATCACTTTGGGTGCTTCTGTGCTGCACAACCTCCCTGGGCAACCTGTGCCAGTGTCTCACCACTCTTAGGGTGAACAATTTCTTCCTAATATCCAATCTGAGGGGAGAGAACTTCCAATTAGAGGAGAGAAGTGCACAGATGAGTTACCTCTTCCCAAATGTGTTTGAGTACCTCCAGGATTAGGAACTAGAAAGAGACTTTCCTCATCTTGCAGGTGGTGAGTTTGAGATGCAGGCAAATCAGGGATGTGGTTAAGCAGCCAGGTCTGCTGGCATCACATCTTCCTTTTCACAGAGCTGTGCCCATGACACAACCTCTGTGATTCAATCTTTGTCTCTCTGCTCTAGACAAAAGAAGCTGGAACAAATGATGGAAGAAGAAGGCTTAAAAGATGAAGAGGTAAGGGCCGTGGAGAAATGACCTTGCTACAAGGGATTTACAAATGGAGAGCTGCCACCTGGATGTGGAATTGCTGTGCTCTCCCTGGAGCCCACCTAGCAGGATTCTCAACTCTGCTTTGTTTCTTTGCTACCCTCCAGAAGAGGATCAGGAGGTCAGCACATGCCCAAAAGGAGACAGAGTTTCTTCGGCTCAAGAGGACAAGGCTCGGTCTGGAGGACTTTGAGTCTTTAAAAGTAATTGGCAGAGGAGCATTTGGAGAGGTAAGGCCTGGAGAGGTGACTCAAAACATTGCAGGGGACTGCTTGAGAGAGGCCAGCACAGAGCCTCAGAGCTGCTGTGGGTAGTGAGCATCTCCTGTGAGCCCAGGCTGAGGCAGCTGGCAGCAGAGGAGCCTGAGGGCTGCCCTCAGTGCTGTGCTAAAGATGTGCAGGGCTGGAACCAGGCTTTGCTCAGGGATGGCTAAGGCCAAGGGGCACTGGGTGCCAGCTGGAGCAGAGGAGGTGCCATGGGAGCAGAAGGGAGAACTTTGTCAGTGTGAGGGTGCTGGAGCCTGGAGCAGGCTGCCCAGAGAGCCTGTGGAGTCTCCTCTGGAGTCTTCCAAACCCTCCTGGCTGTGTTGCTGTGTGCCCTGCCCTGGGTGCCCCTGCTTTGGCAGGGAGCTTGGACTGAATGACCTCCAGAGGTCCCTTCCAGCCCCTAACATTCTGTGACCCCTGGCCCCAGTGCAGGTCAGGCTGTGTGGAGCTGTGAGCAGCCTGCTCTAGCTTCAGCTGTCCCTGCTGACTGCAGTTGGGTTAGATGAGGCTTAGAGATCCCTTCCCACCCAAACCAGTCTGGGCCTCTCTTGGCTGCTCAATGCAAGTGCTGCCCAGGATGCCTCACAGTGATGCCATCCAGGGCTTGCTGCTGGCAGGAGCTGTGGTGCTGTGCCTGAGCTGCCTTTGCTGTCTGCCTGCTCCCCAGGTGCGCCTGGTGCAGAAGAAGGACACAGGACATGTCTATGCCATGAAGATTCTCCGCAAGGCTGATATGCTGGAGAAGGAGCAGGTGAGACACATCCCTGAGTTCCAGCCTGGCTTCCACTCTGTGCCCACCTCTGCCCCTTGGCCTGTCCCTGGGCACTGCTCAGCAGAGTCTGACCCCAGCCTCTTGTCACCCCCCCAGCCTTTAGCTCTTGCTGAGCATTGCTCAGCTCCCCTCCGGGGTTGCTCTTGTGCAGGCTGAGCCCCAGGGCTCTCAGCCTTTGCTCCTCCCAGAGCTGCTCCAGGCCCCTCAGCAGCTTTGTGCTCAGTCCCTCAGCTGGACTTTCTCCAGCAGTTGTCTCTCTTGAACTGGGGAGCTCAGATTGCAGTTGGAAGAATCATGTTGGGCATGGATTGTGGCCAGGTTTAACTGTGACAAAGTTTTGGAGGCTTTAACTGTGGCAGGCTTGGTGGTGTGTTTGCCCTCCTGCAGGAACCTGGCTGCCAGCTGGGCACTGTTTGATGCTTTTCAGTGCAAGATTATGAGTTGTATGTGAAGTAACAAACCTTTCATGAACTGCAGAGCTGGAGTGAACCCAGTCCTGTGTTCCCTGCAGGTTGGCCACATCCGTGCAGAGAGAGACATCCTGGTGGAGGCTGACAGCCTGTGGGTGGTGAAAATGTTCTACAGCTTCCAGGACAAGCTCAACCTCTACCTCATCATGGAATTCCTGCCTGGAGGTAACTGCCTCAAGCCAAGAAGCTGCTTCTCTTCTCTCTATGGATCTCAACTCAACTCCGAGCAGAGGCTGGGTTGGACTGGCTGCGGTTAACACCCTGGGGAGGGCACAGCTCNAGGCTGGGTTGGACTGGCTGCGGTTACCACCCTGGGGAGGGCACAGCTCACTGCAGAGCTTCCTGCTTTGAGGAGGTTCTTTGGTTGTGCTCAAGGTTATCTGCTTGGGTTGTGTTGCTTGAAACTTGGCCTTAATATTCTTTAAGTTGTTCTCACACCTTACAGTAGCCTTCCAGTATCTGAAAGGGGCCTACAGGAAGGCTGGGGAGGGACTATTGACAAGGTCTTGTAATGACAGGACAAGGGGCAATGGGTTTGAACTGGCAGAGGGGAGATTGAAAGTGGATGTTAGGAGGAATTGTTTGCAGTGAGGGTGGTGAGACACTGGCACAGGTTGAGGGTGGTGAGACACTGGCACAGGTTTCCCCAGGGAGGTTGTGGAGCACAGAAGCACCCAATATGATCAAAGATCACGTTGGGTGCTTCTGTGCTCCACAACCTCCCTGGAGGTGTTCAAGTCCAGGTTGGATGAGTCCTTAAGAGACCTGTACTAGTGGGAGGTGTCCCTGCCTATAGCAGGGGGTTGGAACTGGATGATCTTTGAGGTCACTTCCAACCTTACCATTCTGTGATTCTCCTGACTGTGTCCTGGCTGGCTGCAGATCCATGGCAGGACCAGCTCTTGGCTTTCTAACCTTCCCCATCCTGCTTGACTTGCAACACAAAGAGCTTAGAGTCCTTCTCTCCTTCAGAGGCTGCTCCTCTTGTCTGCAAATGATCCCAGAGTCATCCAATTGTTTGGCTTTGAAAAGCCCTCTGAGATCATCCGGTCCAACACCAACCCAACCCCACCATGGCCACCAAACCCTGTCCCCAGGTGCCGTGGGCACCGCTTTCTTGCACACCTCCAGGGGTGGGCACTCCAGCACCTCCCTGGGCAGCCTGTGCCAATCCCTGACCACTCCTGCAGCAAAGAAATTTTTCCTCATCTCCAAACTAACTCTCCCCTGGCACAACTTGTGGCCACTTCCTTTTGTCCTCCTTTCCTGTTGCCATCTTTCTAAGACCCACTTCAGCCCATTATGACAAGGAAGAACTTCCAAGGTCAGTCACTGGGAGCTGCACTCAGCCTGGTGTGAAATCACTTTGGGCTTCCAGATGCTTTCAGTGGCTTTGGGTTTCTCTTTGTGCATGTCCCAGAGTAGCAGCAGTGGAGTTTGTGTGCCTACCTGTAGTGACCTTTGCTGTTCTGGGGTGGGGGCTTCCAGGGGACATGATGACCCTGCTGATGAAAAAGGACACTCTGACAGAAGAGGAGACTCAGTTCTACATCGCTGAGACCGTCCTGGCCATCGACTCCATCCACCAGCTGGGCTTCATCCACCGAGACATCAAACCAGACAACCTCCTCCTGGACAGCAAGGTAGGTGCCCACCTCTGTCCCTTGTGCTGCCCCTGGGCACCACTCACCAGGCTCTGGCCTCAGCCTCTTGCCCTCAGCCTTTAGCTCCAGCTGGGCACTGCTCAGCTCCCCTCTGGGGCTGCTCTTGTGCAGGCTCAGCCCCAGGGCTCTCAGCCTTTGCTCTTCCCAGAGCTGCTCCAGGCCCCTCAGCAGCTCCATGGCCCTCAGCTGGACTCTCTTCAGCAGTTTTCTGTCTCTCTTGAACTGGGGAGCTCAGAGGGCAGTTGGAAGCATCATGTTGGGCATGGGTTTTGGTCAGGTTTAACTGTGGCAGGCTTGGTGGTGTTTGTGCCCTCCTGCAGGAGCCTGGCTGCCAGCTGGGCACTGTTTGGTGCTTTTCAGTGCAAGATTTGA
>VWZE01002148.1:136992-148153 GCA_013396675.1 Eubucco bourcierii | reverse complement strand
TCAGAGGGCTGCAGCAGCTCTCCTATGAGGACAGGCTGAGAGAGTTGGGGCTCTTCAGCCTGGAGAAAAGAAGGCTTCGAGGGGACCTGATAGTAGCCTTCCAGGATCTGAAGGGGGCCTAGAGGAAGGCTGGGGAAGGATTATTTACAAGGTCCTGCAATGACAGGACAAGGGGCAATGGGCTTAAACTGGCAGAGGGGAGATTTAGACTGGATGTTAGGAGGAAGTTCTTTACAGTGAAGGTGGTGAGGCACTGGAACAGGTTGCCCAGGGAGGTTGTGGCTGCTCCCTCCCTGGAGGTGTTCAAGGCCAGGTTGGATGAGGCCTTGAGTTAGCTGTACTAGTGGGAGGTGTCCCTGCCTATGGCAGGGGGTTGGAACTAGATGATCCTTGAGGTCCCTTCCAACCTTACCATTCTATGATTCTATGATCCAAAGCCTCCCTGGGCAGCCTGTTTCACAGTCTTTCCACACTCATACTGAAGAACTTAGTTCCTAAGATCTGGTCTAAACCTACCATCCCACAGCTCCAAACTATTCCCCCTTGCCCTGTCTCTAGATACTCTTGTGAGAAGTCCCTCTGCAGCCTTCCTGTAGAATTTCTCCAGGTATTGGAAGGCAGCTCTAAGGACACCCAGAGTCTTCTCTTCTTCAGACTGAACAACCCCAGCTCCCTTCAGCCATTCCTCACAGCAGAGACATTCCAGTCCTTTGTTCACCCCTGTGCCCCTCCTCTGGACTCAGATATACAATCCTATGTTGTAGCAGAGCTATTTTTTTCTCTCCTCTCCTCACATCACACACTTTGCAAAAGCAATACCACTTTACTGTTCTAGATTCTAACAAACATGCTTGAAAAACGAATCTTAACCCTATTCTGATTCCTGCCATCCACAGAATCCCCCACTGCTAAGAGTCACATCTCTCAGAGAAGTGCAAATGAAAGCCAGGCTCAAAACTCAAACTCGTGTCCATTCTGACACATACTGCTCTAATTGAACAGGTATTGAAACACTTAACACATCTCAAATCACTGCATTGATGAAGGGAAAAAAAACCCAACCCAAACCACATTCTCTTTTCAGTAGGAAAAAGCAATCAGTGCATGGAATATAACAGAGTCAGAAGTTTGGTTTCTGAAAGCTGAGCTTTACCTGTGATGACAATGAATAAAGGAATTCTGTGTTAACATTTTCCTCAGTCTGCTATCTAGACACAGAATTTTCTAGACACAGTGTTGAAAGAACGCTGACCTCAGAAGGCCTTGAGGCATGCCCACAGGACAGTTAGCAGCTGGTTCACCAAGTAGGAAGGTTGTTCCCTTGGGACTTGTTGATGGCTGTAGAATTGACTTGAATCCCAAGGGCTATGAGCAGCAACATTTATCTCACTATTATTTTAAGATTCCAAGATTCCAAGAACATGCTAAGCAGGGCTAAAATAATGAGGTGATATATGCATGGTTGACAACAAGTGAAAGAGAAACACTGCACCATTTAAAATGCAGGAAGCATTGCAAAACACTCAAAATGCACATAAAATATTATTTTTTAAAGGGGACAAAAAAAAAAAAAGAAGAGGAAGATAAACAAAAAGGAGATTCTGAAGTCAGCAGTGGGATTTATCTGTAGTTCATTTGGTCTAATGGGGTAGATTTGAATATCCAAACCAGATACAAATATCAGACTTTAGTTAGGATTCAGCAGCAATTCAGTCAAGCAGCTCTGCTTCGCATGTCAAAGATGTTTATATGTACCCACAAAATATTGGAAGTGCACCATAACCAATTGGCAGATAAGATTTCTTTTAATAATCACAAGCTCCTCGGATGTATATTAAAAGATTATCCCTTTCTGGAACCTATTAGTAATGAATCATAGAATGGTAAGGTTGGAAGGGACATCAAGGATCATCCAGTTCCAAACCCCTGCCATAGGCAGGGACACCTCCCACTAGTACAGGGCACTCAAGGTCTCCTCCAACCTGGCCTTGAACACCTTCAGGGAGGGAGCAGCCACAACCTCCCTGGGCAACCTGTGCCAGTGTCTCACCACCCTCACTACAAAAAACTTCCTCTTAACATCCACATTCAGTCTCCCCTCTGACACTTCAACCCCATTGTCCCGGCATTGCAAGCCCTTGTCAATAGTCCCTCCCCAGCCTTCCTGGAGCCCCCTTCAGATCCTGGAAGGCCACTCCAAGCTCTCCTGGAAGTCTTCTTTTCTCCAGGCTGCAGAACCCCAACTCTCTCAGCCTGTCCTCACAGCAGAGCTGCTGCAGCCCTCTCAGCATCTTGGTGGCCTCCTCTGGACCCACTCCAACACTTCCATGTCCTTCCTGTGCTGGGGGCTCCAGAACTGCACATAGGACTGGTTTAGACTATCAGGGAAGTGACTTCCCTTCACTGTCAGACTTCAAATTGCAGTTGGGAGGGTTTTGTCTTTCCAATCTGCAAGCTTTTTCCCTAATGAATCATAGAATGCTAAGGTTGGAAGGGACCTCAAAGATCAACCAGTTCCAACCCCCTGCCATGGGCAGGGACACCTCCCACTAGTACAGCTCACTCAAGGCCTCCTCCAACCTGATGCTGAACACCTCTAGGGAGGTTGTGGAACACAGAAGACCTCCAGGGAGGATGTGGAGCACAGAATCACCCAAGATGATGAAAGATCACATTGGGTGATTCTGTGCACCACAACCTCCTTGGGCAACCTGTGCCAGTGTCTCACCACACCTACTGTAACGTACTTCCTCCTGACATCCAGTTTAAATCTGAGACCAATGGGATAGCCTGAGTGTCATTGCTGGCCAGGTAGGACTCAATCAGGGTCTGAATTCTTAAAAAGAAAATGAAAGGCTGTCAAAAGCATAATCTTTCCAAAAGGGAAATGATCCCTAAATGACTTTGAAGAAATTGGTCCAGGAGGAAAAAAAAAAAAAACAAACCAACTTTCAGCTCTAGTCATCATTTTTCCTGCCTTGTATTCCAAGCTTTAATTCACAAAGACACATCTCATATTTAAAGATTAAAACAGAGAATGGTTCTGGCCAGACTAGTAGGATTTGACTGCAAAGGTTGGATGTTGGTATTTGGCTGAAGTGAGACAAATTAAAAGGCAATACTAACAATGTTGTTTTGCCCAGACCTTGCTGCTCTCTTCAAATTGAAGTTAAAGGTCAGTGATGAAAGACAGCTGAAAAATTCATGAACTCATTGCAAAGTGTCCTTGCAGTGAAACCCTTGAGAAACCTAGAAGCAGGGAAAGTGAATTAACTCAAGTCCCTTCTTTGGGCTGGCCCCTACTTGGTGTCTTGCAATTTCAAGTCAGACCAAGGTCATATAGATCAAGAATTTCACAGGTGATACAAAAAATCACAGTTGATAATCAGGAATCAGGACTGAAAACTGAACCAGGAATGCATAATCAGGGATTGGGAGAGGAACACACATGTAGCATGCAACAAGCCAAAATGACCTTAAATGCTTCTTTTCAGAACCCTTGGCAGAACACATCCACTGTGCTATTGACTCAGAATCCATTCTTTTCAACTCCCTTTTGTTTAACTACGCTTAAGAAAGAAATTGCCAAGACCCAGATTTGCAGAAATCTGCAAAGGCAAGCTTTGATAGACCACAAAAGATAACTGCTAGTAACTGACAGATTAATTTTAGCTGTCTTCAATCTGTGCCTATGGTATATTTTGTGGAATTAATCTTTTATACAACTTTATGACTGTACAGTGTCATCAGCATGTGTCATTGCAGCTGAACTTCCTCAGTGAGCAGCACAAGTCCTGCTGTGTGAGTGCTGAGTGAGGAGGTAAGACAATCAAGTCCATCATACCTGTTCCAGAAGTCAAATATAGACAACAAGATGGCTTCTGCAGGTAATATTTTTATGTATATACATATAGAAATATATATATATAGAAATATATATATATATACACACTTTATATATATATATAATTAATTTATATATATATATATATAGTTTTATATATATATACACATAGTTATATAGTGTGCATATATGTAGAATCATAGAATGGTAAGGTTGGAAGGAACCTCAAGGATCATCTAGTTCCAAGCCCCTGCCATAGNAGACCGTCACAATAGTCCCCCCCCAACCTTCCAGGAGCCCCCTTCAGATCCTGAGAGGCTACTCTAAGGTCTCCTGGTAATCTTCTCTTCTGCAGGCTGCAGAGCCCCAACTCTCTCAGCCTGTATGTATTCATATGTATATTAAAATATATATATATTGAAATATCTATATCTATTTATTATATATATATATAAATACAAACGCACACACACATATATCCCTGTTCTGGAATACTGTGTCCAGTTCTGAGCCCCTCAGTTTAAGGACAGTGAAGTTTCCTTGAAAGAGTCCAGCACAGAGTCACAAAGCTGCTGCAGGAAGTAGAACATCTCCCTGCGAGGCCAAGCTGAGGGAGCTGGAGCTCAGTGTAGAGGAGCCTGAGGGCTGCCCTCATTTCTGTGCTAAAGATGTGCAGGGCAGTGTCAGGAGGATGCAGCCAGGCTCTGCTCAGGGATGGCCAAGGACAGGACAAGGGGCACTGAGGGCAAGTTGGAGCAGAGGAAGCTCCATGTGAACACAAGTCAAAGCTTTATCACTGTGAAGGTGACAGAGACTTGAAGCATATTGCTCAGAGAGAGGTTGTGGAGTGTCCTCTGGAGACATTCCAAACTTGCCTGGTTGTGTTCTGCTGTGATCTGGCAGGGCAGTTGGACTTCACAATCTCTAGAGGTCCCTTTCATAGAATGGTAAGGTTGGAAGGGACCTCAAGGATCATCCAGTTCCAACCCCCTGCCATAGGCAGGGACACCTCCCACTAGCACAGGTTACTCAAGGCCTCCTCCAACCTGGCTTTGAACACCTCCAGGGAAGGGAGCAGCCACAACCTCCCTGGGCAACCTGTGCCAGTGCCTTTCATATGTGTGTGTATATATATATATGTATATTTCATATGTGTGTATATATATAGATATAGATATATGATCATCGAATGGTAAGGTTGGAAGGGACCTCAAGGATCATCCAGTTCCAACCCCCTGCCATAGGCAGGGACACCTCCCACTAGCACAGGTTACTCAAGGCCTCCTCCAACCTGGCCTTGAACACCTCCAGGGAGGGAAACCCTTTAAACCCTTAGCATTGTGTGATTTTGTAATTCTTTACCTTGTATCTCTTTTTTTTTTTTTTTTTTTTTTTTTTTTTTTTTTTTGTCCTAGAAGAAATTTCTAAATGAAGATGCTGCAGAACTGTGAACCTCTAAATTCTCATCCCTTCAGCAAATTGCAGAGCTGCATTGTGATGCATATGGGGACTTGAGGAGGGGAAAATCACCATCTTCTTTACACTGCTATGTCTAGGAGTTTGATAATGCCAAAACCCTGGATTTTAGCATTCACATCTACCCAGGCCCATGTTTTGCATCATATAAACACGTAATTTAAAATGTATTCAGAAAACACATTTGAATTTCAATTCAATGCTCACTATTTTCTTAACAGAGAATGACCCAGAAATGAGAATTGGAGGTTTGCAAGTATGCTGCTTCCATCATTAGTGCACCTTTGTTCCCAAAATGCCAAAAATAGGCTTTTTGGATAAAAAGATCTGTTGCATTACCAAGAAACCCAAATGCCTTGAGACATCTCAAAGAAGAATGCATGTAGCTGGTTTGATGCTTTTACAGTTTCTAACTGCTATCCCTGGTCCATCTTAGCTGAATAATACAACTTCAATATTTTAAGTAGTTTTCTTTAACAGGTTTCTTTAGTTTAATGTTTCTACCTTCCTTCAGGACAACATCTTTTAATTGCTTTAAATCATCAGTCATGTCTCCAGCATTTTCACTGAGCATGGATTGATTTCAATTAACTTCCTCACACTTTAGCATAAAAGCAGTCTTATTCAATTTGCCCTAATTAGATCACACAATCTCTTGATGCTAAAGCAATGACAGTCATTAAAAGGTTGTACAAAGAAAGGGAGACAATGAGAGCGAGAATCAAGGTTGTTTGCTGCATCCTTAGTCCTTCTGTAATTTGGGAGCTGCGAGGAGGCTCTGCCCCTGTGACAATGGAAAAGATTTAAAACCAGATCTGGAGTCTTAGAATTTTAAAGGCCTGAATTTTGTGTCCAAAGCAGTGTGGTTGCTTTGTTACTGTTGGATTGATGAAGACCAAGCTTTGCTCTGCTGCCAACAATGGACCTGCAGAATTACAAGCAGCACAGAGTACTTTCTCCAGGCATTGGGAAGGAGGGTAAACAGCATCCTGGTCTCCAGAAGGTGCAAGGAGATTCTGTCCCTGTGACAATGGAAAAGATTTAAAACCAGATCTGGAGTCTTAGAATTTTAAAGGCCTGAATTTTGTGTCCAAAGCAGTGTGGTTGCTTTGTTACTGTTGGATTGATGAAGACCAAGCTTTGCTCTGCTGCCAACAATGGACCTGCAGAATTACAAGCAGCACAGAGTACTTTCTCCAGGCATTGGGAAGGAGGGCAAACAGTATCCTGGTTGGTCTCCATCAGGAGTAGCATGGCCAGGAGTAGGGAAGGGATCATGCCCCCGTGCTCAGCATCAGAGAGGCTGCACTTCACATGTGTTCAGTTTTTGGTCTTTCACTGCAAGACACTGAGTTACAGGCTGGGTGGTAAATGGCTGGAGAGCAGTCCTGAGGAGAAGGACCTTGGAGTCTGGGTTGATGAAAAGCTCAACCTGAGCCTGCAGTGTGCACATGCAGCCCAGACAGCAACCGAGTCCTGGGCTGCATCAAGAGCAGCGTGGCCAGCAGGGCAAGGGAGGGGATTCTGCCACTTTGCTCTGCTCTCGTCAGACCCCACCTGGAGTCCTGTGTGCAATTCTGGAGCGCCCAGCAGAGGAAGGACATGGAAGTGTTGGAGCCAGTCCAGAGGAGGACACGGAGATACTGAGAGGGCTGCAGCAGCTCTGCAGTGAGGACAGGCTGAGAGAGTTGGGGCTCTGCAGCCTGGAGAGAAGAAGGCTTCCAGGACACCTGAGAGTAGCCTTCCAGGATCTGAAGGGGGCTACAGTAAGGTTGGGGAGGGACTATTGACAAGGTCTTGCAATGCCAGGACAAGGGGCAATGGGGTTGAAGTGGCAGAGGGGAGGTTTCGACTGGATGTTAGGAGGAAGTTCTTTGTAGTGAGGGTGGTGAGACACTGGCACAGGTTGCCCAGGGAGGTTGTGGCTGCTCCTTCCCTGGAGGGGTTCAAGGCCAGGTTGGAGGAGGCCTTGAGTGAGCTGTGCTAGTGGGAGGTGTCCCTGCCTATGGCAGGGGGTTGGAACTGGATGATCCTTGAGGTCCCTTCCAACCTTCCCATTCTATGATTCTATGATTCTGGGGGCAGGGCTTTTAGGAAAATAAAAAACAATTCTATTTTTATAACTCCTGCCTCGGCCACATTAATTCCCTGCCTCCACAACACAGATGCAAAGAGGCAACCCCTTTAACAGCTACAAATTGTTCTGCAAATAAGGAGATGCTTACATTTTAGTTGATTCAGCAATTATTTCACCTTTCATCTGATTCTAATCACTCACCACAAACGATAAGGCAAAGGGAGCTACTTCCCGGCCGCACCTCCTCAATCACTCTCTCTGCTCACCAACTCCTCCTGCTTGGGAACCTCCTTCTGCTGAATGGGTGAATCCCAAAAGTGGAACAGTTCCTTTCAAAACAATCTCCCACCAGCTGGAAGAACAGAGGCACTTACAAAGCAAAACAGGAGCATTTTTAGTTGCACATCTTCGGTGCTAAACCCAGGCTTGAGTTTTTTAAGCTGTTAGTCTGAGATGTTGTTGTGTAGTATTTCACCATCCATGTTTCTCATGAAAGGCATTTCTGAGCTATTATTTTTTTTTTCAGTGCCTTACAGCCCTCCTTCAACATCTTCTTGTTCCGTTAGGCACTTAAAACATATTTTATTTATCCTAACCTCCAGCACATTTCTTTTTATTCTTCACCTTTATATTTCTTATCAGGTGTTTTTTACACTTACCTGAATGTAATATTTAATCTTCCTACTTCTTCTTTGCTCCAGGTTATTTTGCACCTTACAGATGTCTCTCTCTAACCTTTTATTTTATGTCTGCATTGGATTTTTTTTTTTTTTTTTCATGGTATATTCACTGCTGGGTGAAATACTTTCATTTATCTTTCAACACTTTCAATTTCTGTGTCTTCCTTACATTGATCCTTCTCATTTTCTACTAAAAGAAGATCAAATGAAATTCAACTAACTCTTTTATTCCATTTTGTCTCAGTTCATTCCAAACAGCAAACTTAAAACCATTATGGTAATATTTTGAACCTACTAATTATGTTATCACCAGTGATGTTCTTATCCTTGCTAAGAGGACAGTACAAGTTCTGACTGATTTCTTTCCTTCAGAGAGAGAAGGAAGTACAATACACCTCCATTCTTCTGTAGCAAATCACTTGTGTTAATGGCCAACACAAAAACATTGATAAAACTAAACACAGAATGGCTCACATTGGAAGGGACCCTCAGAGGTCACCTGCTCCAACCTCCCTGTCATGGGCAGGGACACTTCTACAACTAAAATTGGCTGCTCAAGGCCTCATCCAAACTGTGCTTCAACATCCTCAGGGAGAAGGCATCAACAACCCCCCTGGAAAATCTATTCCAGAGTCTCACAACCCTCATACTGAAGGACTTCTTCCTAAGATCCTGTCTAAGCCTGCTCTCTCTTGCTTCAAACCTCTTGTCCTATTCCTAGACAATCTTATGAAAAGTCCCTCTGCAGCCTTCTTGTAGGACCCAATGAAGGCATCTCTAAGGTTCCCTTGGAAGGTTCTCTTCTTTAGTGTCAACAACACCAGCTCCCTCAGTCTAGCCCCAGAAGAGTCCATAGGTACTTGATTTGCAAATCCCTGATAGGCATCAGCAGGCACATAAATGACTGACAAGGGTTAGGGATAAGCTGGACATTAAATGAGTGACAGATGTTACAGAATCATAGAATGGTAAGGTTGGAAGGGACCTCAAAGATCATCCAGTTCCACCCCCCCGCCACAGGCAGGGACACCTGCCACTAGCACAGGTCACTCAAGGTCTCCTCCAACCTGGCCTTGAACACCTCCAGGGAGGGAGCAGCCACAACCTCCCTGGGCAACCTGTGCCAGTGTCTCACCACCCTCACTGCAGACAACTTCCTCCTAACATCCACTTTCAGTCTCCCCTCTGCCACTTCAAACCCATTCCCCTTGTCCTGGCATTGCAAGACCTTGGCAATAGTCCCTCTCCAGCCTTCCTGGAGCCCCCTTCAGATCCTGGAAGGCTACTCTAAGGTTTCCTGGAAGCCTTCTCTTCTGCAGGCTGCAGAGCCCCAACTCTCTCAGCCTGTCCTCACAGCAGAGCTGCTGCAGCCCTCTCAGCATCTTGGTGGCCTCCTCTGGACCCACTCCAACACTTCCATGTCCTTCCTGTGCTGGGGGCTCCAGAACTGCAGACAGGACTCCAGGTGGGCTCTGAGGAGAGCAGAGTAAAGGGGCAGAATCCTCTCCCTTGCTCTTTCTCCCTTTTCTCTTCCTTTTTTCCCTGAGCAGAAACCAGAAAAGTAACTAAATACAAAACCTGGAAGAGGATTTTTGTGCAAAGGTTCATGGAACTTTGTGCAAGATTATTGGAAGGCTAGTTTGAAGTTTGTTTGAAGTAAATCACCTTGGATTAAACCACTTAGACTGCTGAAAATGTATTTAAAGACACAGTGAACGTATCTTTTTAAAGTTCTAACAGACCAGAGAAGCCCTGGATTAGTTTCCTAAACATTTTTTTCTTATCTGTGTTGAAAACCTCTGTCTCCATTCATGCACCCTAGCATCAGTGTCATTTGATGCTTCAGAAAAAAGAAAATGGGGGGACTTACTTCACACCATGAGGATATTCCTTCTGCTACTCCTTTTGTACTCATTCCTGCCGTTGTCTGGGAGGCAGGGCAGGAAGCAGAGGGTCTAAGCTTCCTTCTTTAATGGTATGAGAGTGATGTCCTTCTCCACCTACTCTTGGAAACTAATAAACTGACACAGCTGGAGCTGCTTGAGTGCTCATAGCTGGAACACAAAAAGTAATGAAAGAAATAGTCAGCTGAAACAGATCTTCAACAGGAAACTGGGGCCAGGAGAAAGACTGAAAATCACAAGATCACATTTGAGAGTGGGTGTAAACACTTGCTGTGGCTCAGGGGTTTTTAAGCAGGCTACTGCAGCTGTGTGACAAACCATCCCTTCTTTGTCTGCTCTGTTCTCTTACTGAGAATAAAGAGATAACAAATATCTTTTCATCAGCAATTTACAACAAAACAAAAGGAATGAGGGCAGGATGCTTTTCTTTTTTTTCCATCAGGATGAGATAGAACATATTTGGAAGAGACCATTTCTCAGAGAAGAAATTCTGCATGCCAGTGGATGTTGAAGGTGACAGCATGGTTAGCAGACTGTAGGTCATAAATCTTTATTCATTTCTGCTACTGTTCCTCTTGTCTGAGCTCATTACTTCTGCTTTCTAGAGTAGCAATGACAGAATCATAGAATGGTAAGGTTGGAAGAAACCTCAAGGGTCATCCAGTTCCAACAACTCCCACTAGCACCGGTTACTCAAGGCCTCCTCCAACCTGGCCTTGAACACCTCCAGGGAGGGAGCAGCCACAACCTCCCTGGGCAACCTGTTCCAGTGTCTCACCACCCTCACTGCAAACAACTTCCTCCTAACATCCAGTCTAAATCTTCCCTCTGCCAGTTCATACCCATTGCCCCTTGTCCTGGCATTACAAGCCCTTCTCAATAGTCCCTCCCCAGCCTTCCTGGAGCCCCCTTCAGATCCTGGAAGGCTACTCTAAGGTCTTCTGGAAGCCTTCTCTTCTCCAGGCTGCAGAGCCTCAACTCTCTCAGCCTGTCCTCATAGGAGAGCTCCAAGCCTTGCTGAGGATAATGCTGATGGTATGGAAGGAAGTGATATGAAACCACACAGCAAAATCATACCAATTGGAGCAGGGAAAATACAAATTGAGAAGCTTCTTAGAGGCAGGGGACTTGATAGGCAGTAAAGAGTTTTGGTTTGCAATATTTTGATTTTTCTTTTTTT
>VWZE01002148.1:121160-133280 GCA_013396675.1 Eubucco bourcierii | reverse complement strand
AGGGGGGAAAAAAAAAAAAAAAAAAAAAAAAAAAAGAAAGAGTGGAAGAGTTCTCAAAATAAATGGTGAAACAGGAGGCCCTTGCTGGGATTTTCAGAAGATAGTTTTCATTAATTCATAAATTATTTTGTGTTGCATCCTCACTTAATGAGAGTTACACTAAATTAGGTAGTTTTTGTTCACAGATGTAATCTGCATTCCAAAGGTATTCCAGGCAAGGTGGTGCCTGGAAGTGAACTTGAAATATCCTTAGCCTAGAAGAAGAAAGTGAACTTGGAATATCCTTAACCTCAAGCTCAGAACTGTGGCCCTCACTACAAGAAAAAAAAAACAACCTGGAATTGTTTGAGTATGTCCAGAAAAGGGCAATGAAGTTGGTGAAGGATCTGGAGAATAGGAGTGGTGAGGAGCAGCTGAGAGAACTGAGGTTTAGTCTGCAAAAGAAGAGGCTGAGGGGAGACCTCATTGCTCTCTACAGCTCACTTAGGACAAGGGGCAATGGGTTTAAACTGGCAGAGGGGAGATTTAGACTAGATGTTAGGAGGAAGTTCTTTACAGTGAGGGTGGTGAGACACAGGCACAGGTTGCCCAGGGAGGTTGTGGAGCACAGAATCACCCAACGTGATCTTTGATCACGTTGGGTGATTCTGTGCTCCACAACCTCCCTGGAGGTGTTCAAGACCAGGTTGGATGAGTCCTTGAGTGACCTGTACCAGTGGGAGGTGTCCCTGCCTATGGCAGGGGGTTGGAACTAGATGATCTTTGAGGTCACTTCCACCCTTACCATTCTATGAAAGGAGGTTGCAGTGAGGTGGGAGTTGGGCTCTTCTCCCTAGTAGCAGGTGATAGAATGAGAGGAAATGATTTCAGTTGGAGAAGATCTCAAGATCATTGAGTCCAACCATCAACCTAAGAGCACCATAGGTGATAGGAGGAGAGAAAGTGGCCTGAAACTGTGCCAGGAGAGGTTTATGTCACACAATGGCAGAGGTTGGAATTGACCTGTAGAGATCATCTAATTCAACTCCCCTGCCAAAGCAAGGTCACATAGGGCAGGCTGCACAGGTAGGTTTTGAAAGTCTCCAGACAAGGAGAATCTGGGCAGCCTGCTCCAGTGTTCTGCCACCCTCAAACATAGAGTATGTCTGCCTCTTCAGAACTGTAAACAGAACTCAGTATATAAAGAACAGACATATCAAGAGGAGTCTATAAAGAACAGATTTCTCAAAAGGCCTTTAAAGCTGCCTGCAACTACTTGAAATCATTAAAAATGAATGCACTAAAAGGAGAAGCCCCACAACAGTTTCACAATGACACAAAGATGCTTGTTTTTAGTGGGAGAAATCCTCACTACAGGCAGCACAGGAAAGGATTTTAACAGGCATCCTTTGGGCTTTCCTACTGGTGCTCTCTATTTGCTAACATAAGATAAACACAATTATCATATAGTGCAACTTTTGTTACCAAGCATCATCAAATTAGTGACTCATTTGGAATGTAAATAAGCATTATTAGCTTTAAATATGGAAGATTTAGAAAGCTAATGGAATGGCTGTGAAAACATTGTCTTAGGGCAGCTAAAAGCCCTGTTCCATTTAGCTATACTGTGAGCATGAATATTTATCCTCCAACAACAGAAAGAATAACCAACTTCTTATGAATACAAAATGACAAAGCAAACAGTGAAGAACATTTAAAGCTAATAGCAAGCCTGGGATTAATGTGTGTAAAACTGGCCCTTTCACCTTCTCTTTCCAGTGTATTTTGAACTTAGTGGATTGAGTTTAGCCCACCAATCCACAGCACGGTGCTTGGGAGAAGGGGCAGGTCACACAAATGTGTGGCAAGCAATCTGAGCTTTTGCAAAAGCAAGTTACAGGAAGGAGAAGATGAAAAAAATAATGAATGAAAAAGACATTTACATTCTTCAGAGCTATACAGGGAGTCCTGAACATAATGTGCAGCTCCAAGGCACAGTGAGCTCAGATCTACAGGTGCTAAATCTCTGTTGTGTTCTGCATGTTAAGGCGGCAAACTGACCCTCAGAAAAAAACACTCCACATTGTCCAACTTTGACAAAAAAATGCCCTGAGAGAGAAAAGTTTTAATTAATTATCAAAAAGTAACACTGACCAATTAAGGATCTTAATGCTAGTGTGGGTTTTTATGGTACGGTGAGGTAAACAGCAGTAATTTCTGTGCCCAGTCCAAGTGTGATTTGATAGAGATGGACAAATTCCTGCTAGTCCAAGTTGTGCACTGAGTAAGCTGTGCACTGTTAGTTATGCACTAAATTAGTTGTGCTCTAAATTATGTGTGCACTAAGCTGTGCACTAAGTTATTCACTTAGTTGTGCACTAAATTGTGCACTCAGCTAGCTGTGCACCCAGCTAGCTGTGCACCAAGTTAGTTGTGCACTAAGTTGTGCACCAAGCAAGTTGTGCACCAAGTCACTAAGTCGTGCACTAAGCTAGTTGTGCACCAAGTCACTAAGTCGTGCACTAAGCTAGTTGTGCACCAAGTCACTAAGTCGTGCACTAAGCTAGTTGTGCACCAAGTCACTAAGTCGTGCACTAAGCTAGTTGTGCACCAAGTCACTAAGTCGTGCACTAAGCTAGTTGTGCACTAAGTTGTGCACCAAGCAAGTTGTGCACCAAGCAAGTTGTGCACCAAGTCACTAAGTCGTGCACTAAGCTAGTTGTGCACCAAGCTAGTTGTGCACCAAGCTAGTTGTGCACCAAGTCACTAAGTTGTGCACTAAGCTAGTTGTGCACTAAGCTAGTTGTGAACCAAGCTAGTTGTGCACCAAGTTAGTTGTGCACCAAGCTAGTTGTGCACCAAGTTAGTTGTGCACCAAGCTAGTTGTGCACCAAGCTAGTTGTGCACCAAGCTAGTTGTGCACTAAGCTAGTTGTGCACCAAGCTAGTTGTGCACCAAGCTAGTTGTGCACCAAGCTAGTTGTGCACCAAGCTAGTTGTGCACCAAGCTAGTTGTGCACCAAGCTAGTTGTGCACCAAGCTAGTTGTGCACCAAGCTAGTTGTGCACCAAGCTAGTTGTGCACCAAGCTAGTTGTGCACCAAGCTAGTTGTGCACCAAGCTAGTTGTGCACCAAGCTAGTTGTGCACCAAGCTAGTTGTGCACCAAGCTAGTTGTGCACCAAGCTAGTTGTGCACCAAGCTAGTTGTGCACCAAGCTAGTTGTGCACCAAGCTAGTTGTGCACCAAGCTAGTTGTGCACCAAGCTAGTTGTGCACCAAGCTAGTTGTGCACCAAGCTAGTTGTGCACCAAGCTAGTTGTGCACCAAGCTAGTTGTGCACCAAGCTAGTTGTGCACCAAGCTAGTTGTGCACCAAGCTAGTTGTGCACCAAGCTAGTTGTGCACCAAGCTAGTTGTGCACCAAGCTAGTTGTGCACCAAGCTAGTTGTGCACCAAGCTAGTTGTGCACCAAGCTAGTTGTGCACCAAGCTAGTTGTGCACCAAGCTAGTTGTGCACCAAGCTAGTTGTGCACCAAGCTAGTTGTGCACCAAGTTAGTTGTGCACCAAGCTAGTTGTGCACCAAGTTAGTTGTGCACCAAGCTAGTTGTGCACCAAGTTAGTTGTGCACCAAGCTAGTTGTGCACCAAGTCACTAAGTTGTGCACTAAGTTGTGCACTAAGTTATGCACTGTTAGTTGTGCACTAAGTTTGTTGTGCGCTAAGTCACTAAGTCGTGCAATAAGCAAGCTGTGCACTAAATTAGTTGTGCACTAAATTAGTCGTGCACTAATTTGTGCACTAAATTAGTTGTGCACTAAATTCTTTGCAACCAAACATGCCAGCTAATACGCTTGAAACTCTCTTGTGCTCCAGTATCTTGGCTTATTAATTGCAAACTTGCCTTAATTGGAATCCAGAATTCTTATATCCATATTATACTTTTTCTCCTTGTTTTCCTCCATTTCTACTGTTTCTGAACTGAAATATTTTTCTATGTTCAAAGCTATTTTATATTATTCCCTTTTATTTTTTTTTAAATAAATAGCACCAGCCTCATGGTTGCTGAGCTCATGTGGAAAGGATTCTTAGACAGGAGGACCAAGAAAACCTCACAAAGCCTGTTAAGAACTTTCTTTTCAGCAATCAGTGATATTCAACTGCCAAACTTTAATTGAATTAAATAAAAGCTAGGCACTCAGCAGTTTGAAGAAGCTGGACTCCTGTTCTGCTCTTTATCTTTTGAAATTTAAGATAAGCACCACCCATCCTTTCTCCCAGACAGATTGCAAGGCACAATCTCTTCTTATCTCCAGACTATCTTGAATTCATTAGATGGACAGAGCTACACAGCTGCAATTGCAATGCAACAAACACTCTAGCAGGGGAAGGAGGAGTGCCAGCTTTGCCAAATGTGCCCAGATCCTTCACACAACCACAGACTGTATCTGGTTGGAAGAGACTTTGAAGATCATCCAGCCCAACCCTTGATCCCAGCACTGAAGGGGCAATGCTGAACGATGTCCCTAAGCACCATGTCCACAAGCTGCTTGAACACTTCACACTGTGAGAGTGAAGATAGAACTCATCCCCATTCCTTTGCCAGTTTGCTGCCACATCTCCCTAAACAAACAACCAGAAACAGTGCCAGATGCCTCCAGCCATCCATTTTCTGGTATAAGCACACTGGCTTAAGAAGAGTATGACTGAAATAATTGCTTTTCCCTGCTGATAATCCTTTAGCTGTGATCAGATAGCAGTGAGAGCTTTTGGACCAGCAAAAAGGGTTGGTTTTTTTTTGAGCCATGTTTTAAGCACTCTCAGAAATAAATAGTCTTGTTTTGGTTTTGGGGGTTTTTTCTTTGTTTGTTTGTTTGGGGTTTTTTTCTGCTTACCAGTGACATGAATGATCAAGTCCTCTAGAGCTTTAAAATCAGTGCACTGCAAAGTTATGAAAGGACATGATTCCCCCAGCCTCATTTTGCATGGGCTAGTTAGAATTACTTGACCCCCCAGAGTGTGTGGATTTGGATCAGATAATGGACTTCAGTTAAAAGAAAAATCATCAGAAGTGCTGCACAAAGTGCATTCACTAGCAAAAGAGTTTTCTGCAATAATTTCTCTAGGTATTTTGAAGCTACAGGAATCTTTAGGCCACAATGAATCAATGATCTTAGAGGTCTTTTCCAATCAAAATAATTCTGTGACTCTATAAATAATCCCACATTTAAAATCTGTTCATTATTTGCTCAATTACCATTCCAGGACTGTATGTCAAACAATCTAGAAGGTTGAACTATGACTTCTACACAGCTTGGCACACTGAAGTCTCTAGTGATAAATATAATGGTGGCACCATCTATATGAAGGGTGAAGAAGGGGGACCATAGAGAAAAAATGAGGGGAAGCAGGGAGAGGGGAGAAAGAGGGGAGAAAGAGGGGAAGCAAGGAGAGGGGAGAAAGAGGGGAGAANGCAGGGAGAGGGGAGAAAGAGGGGAAGCAGGGAGAGGGGAGAAAGAGGGGAAGCAGGGAGAGGGGAGAAAGAGGGGAAGCAGGGAGAGGGGAGAAAGAGGGGAAGCAGGGAGAGGGGAGAAAGAGGGGAAGCAGGGAGAGGGGAGAAAGAGGGGAAGCAGGGAGAGGGGAGAAAGAGGGGAAGCAGGGAGAGGGGAGAAAGAGGGGAAGCAGGGAGAGGGGAGAAAGAGGGGAAGCAGGGAGAGGGGAGAAAGAGGGGAAGCAGGGAGAGGGGAGAAAGAGGGGAAGCAGGGAGAGGGGAGAAAGAGGGGAAGCAGGGAGAGGGGAGAAAGAGGGGAAGCAGGGAGAGGGGAGAAAGAGGGGAAGCAGGGAGAGGGGAGAAAGAGGGGAAGCAGGGAGAGGGGAGAAAGAGGGGAAGCAGGGAGAGGGGAGAAAGAGGGGAAACAGGGAGAGAAGAAGCAAAGAGAGAAAGAGAAGTAAAGAAGGGGAAAAAAAAGACAGAGCACTCCTCAGTGTTTCAATGTTTCAAAATCATTTAAGTGCAGTGACTTCTCTTACGTGTTCATAAGGTCACACAATGAGTTGAGTTAATGATACCACACTAGGAAAATTGACTGTGCCTCCTGCATGAGCCAGAGGCTGAGAACACTTATGTACAATCAGCAAATGTAGTTACAAACCTTACAAACCTCAGAAACCCTATGAGACCTTCCCTAAACTAAGAGCCTAGCTAAAACTTCCCACAGTAAGCCTGACAGATCTAAGCAAGAGAGGTGAATCCTTTGATGGAATCACAGAATGGCTTAGGTTGAAAACAACCTCAGAGGTCATCTACTCCAATCTGCCCAACGAGGACAAGGACTTGAAAGACAACTGGAAATGTAAAGAGGACAGCTCTTTGCTGCACCTTTTTGACCTGCTCTTTCAGGGAAAGCCATAGAGCAGCCCCAAAACAGATAAGTAGAAGCTGTCTGACTGTAAGCTCACCTTAAGGACACTGTCACCACCTATGACAACACCTCTGCTTTGCATATTATATTCTGTGAGACAACTCCACTTGGATTTCTCCATGTATTTTCAACTCAGGCATAACATTTTGCTTCAGGCTAATACCTGCCATACTAGACCCCAGCCCAACAACTGCTTAAAAAAACCCCAACAAACAACAACATGCAGAAGGGGAAGGAAGACTGAAGCCTTAACCTTCAAGACAGCAGGGAGAGAGTACATTTAAAGTTAGTTAAAGGCTATTTAAGGTTAGTTAAAGGCTATTTAAGGTTAGTTAAAGGCTAGAGTTGGTCAAAGGCTATTTAGAGTTGGTCAAAGGCTATTTAGAGTTGGTCAAAGGCTATTTAAGGTTAGTTAAAGAATATTTAGAGTCAGTTAAAGAATATTTAGAGTCAGTTAAAGAATATTTAGAGTCAGTTAAAGAATATTTAGAGTCAGTTAAAGAATATTTAGAGTCAGTTAAAGAATATTTAGAGTCAGTTAAAGAATATTTAGAGTCAGTTAAAGAATATTTAGAGTCAGTTAAAGAATATTTAGAGTCAGTTAAAGAATATTTAGAGTCAGTTAAAGAATATTTAGAGTCAGTTAAAGAATATTTAGAGTCAGTTAAAGAATATTTAGAGTCAGTTAAAGAATATTTAGAGTCAGTTAAAGAATATTTAGAGTCAGTTAAAGAATATTTAGAGTCAGTTAAAGAATATTTAGAGTCAGTTAAAGAATATTTAGAGTCAGTTAAAGAATATTTAGAGTCAGTTAAAGAATATTTAGAGTCAGTTAAAGAATATTTAGAGTCAGTTAAAGAATATTTAGAGTCAGTTAAAGAATATTTAGAGTCAGTTAAAGAATATTTAGAGTCAGTTAAAGAATATTTAGAGTCAGTTAAAGAATATTTAGAGTCAGTTAAAGAATATTTAGAGTCAGTTAAAGAATATTTAGAGTCAGTTAAAGAATATTTAAAGTATATTTAAAGTTAGATGGACCAGATACAAATTCTGCTTTTCCCCATGTGAGCCATTGCATACCTCTTGAAGCATGAAGAGAAGCAAGGCACCACATGCATGAAGGCAATAGATACTATTTCTTACAGTCTAAATATGCTTTTCATGGTTATAAAGAGTAGCTGTTGTCACAGAAGGGACATTTAAAGGGGAGCTGAAAGCAGTGCTATGAGTTGGAGAACTTTTGGGTTGATGGAACTCTCCATTTTCTGAATACCTTGTTGAGTAGGGGTCTAAATGCTTGGAAACATATAGGAACATGGTTTAGTATTGACCCTGGCTGGAAGGTTGGACTGGTTGATTTTTGAGGACTCTTCCAACCAGCTGTTCTCTGTGATTCTCTGCAGCAGACTATGAAACAGCCCTTTTAAAACACATTTAAAGGATGCCTGATGAAGATTTTGTGCCATGAGAACTGTTCTGCACTGCTTAGTTTCTTGGAAACATTTAGGAACATGGTTTAGTATTGACTCTGGATGGAAGGTTGGACTGGATGATTTTTGAGGTCTCTTCCAACCAGTTGTTCTCTGTGATTCTCTGAAACTGAGAGGAATGCTGCAGCAGACTATGGAGAAGGCCTTTAAAAACACATTTAAAAGATGCCCGATGAAGATTTTGTGCCACAAGAACTGTTCTGCACTGCTTAGTTTCTTGGAAACATTTAGGAACATGGTTTAGTATTGACCTTGGGTGGAAGGTTGGACTGGGTGATCTCTGAGGTTGTTCTCTGTGATTCTCTGAAACTGAGAGGAATGCTGCAGCAGACTATGGAGAAGCCCTTTTAAAACACATTTAAAAGATACCTGATGAAGATTTTGTGTCATGAAAACTCTTCTGCACTGTTTAGTTTCTTGGAAACATTTAGGAACATGGTTTAGTATTGACTCTGGATGGAAGGTTGGACTGGTTGATTTTTGAGGTCTCTTCCAACCAGTTGTTCTCTGTGATTCTCTGAAACTGAGAGGAATGCTGCAGCAGACTATGGAGAAGGCCTTTTAAAACACATTTAGTAGATGCCTGATGAAGTTTTTGTGCCATGAGAACTGTTCTGCACTGCTTAGTTTCTTGGAAACATTTAGGAACATGGTTTAGTATTGACCTTGGGTAGAAGGTTGGACTGGGTGATCTCTGAGGTTGTTCTCTGTGATTCTCTGAAACTGAGAGGAATGCTGCAGCAGCCTGTAGAGAAGCCCTTTAAAAACACATTTAAAAGATGCCCGATGAAGATTTCGTGCCATGAGAACTGTTCTACACTTCTCAGTTTCATCCTGAGAACACTGTGAATCACTCTATTAAAATTTTAGACTCCAACTGAGATGGATTCATCAGGGTTGATCAATCAACCTTACTGGACCATGGCTTTTGGAAAATGTGAGATACCGTAGCGCGGCATCTTTATGTGTGTGTGAACATAAAAGGAAAGCAGCATAAAGTGGCAAACTGTTATTTACTGAACAATCATTCTGCTGTAATGGGACTAAAAATACCTGGGGAAAAAAAAAAAACCACAAAAAACCCAAAAACCCACAACAAAACAAACCAAAAAACCATGGGAAAACAAAAGGTTCTGTGTAGGAGCAGGGAGAAAAAAATGGAAAAGCATAGGTGTGATTTGTTCAATACAAAATTTGTTCCCATTTCAACATAGAAAATGTAAGGAGAGCTTAGACATAGCCCAGAGTGAAGCAGTCCATCTTTGAAGGAACATAAATAGTCTATTCCATCTTGCTATAAACTGGATATATTGAACCACTCCTGCTGTGAATATTGTCTCCCACAGGCAACTGAATCAGTTGGAGTTCACAAGGTGAGCGGCTTGCAGCCATGCTGCTCAAAATTGGGTTGGCAGAGGGGTGCTCAAGTCATTTGAATAATCACCTAAGAAAGAAAACACACTGGGAATTGCTGAGGAGAGGAGAATTACAGAATGGATTGTTTTCATGCATAAAAATCTGGGCACATATGTAGGCTACACAAAGAGGTGTGAGGAAACTCCGGGCAGCTGAATGGGCAGCCAGCAGGGTGCTCGGGTGGCATCCTGGCTTGGATCAGGAGCACTGCAGGTAGCATTGGGTTCGTGATTGTCCCCCTCTGCTTGGCACTGGTGAGGCCACTCCTCAAACACTGTTAGGTTTTGGGCCTCCCATTGCAAGAATCACAGAATGTCAGAGCCTGAAGGCACCTCCAAAGCTCATCCAGTCTAACTCCCCTGCCAGAGCAGGATCACCCAGAGCAGGATCACCCAGAGCAGATCACACAGGAATGCATCCAGGTGGGTTTTGATCTCTCCAGAGAGGGATACTCCACAACCCGCCCTGGGTAGCCTGTTCCAGGGCTCTGGCATCCTCACAGGGAAAAAAATTCTTCCTCATGTTTCCGTGGAGCTTCCTATGACTCATCCCAGTGCCNTGGAGCTTCCTATGCCTCATCCCAGTGCCCCTTGTGCTGTCATAGAATCATAGAATGGTAAGGTTGGAAGGGACCTCAAGGATCATCTAGTTCCACTGTCATTGGGCATCACCAGCAGAGCCTGGTTCCAGCCTCCTGGCACTCACCTGCACATCATTATCACCATTGTCGAGGTAATTTTTCAGTCTCCTCCCAGCATCTCAGCCCCAGCTCCCTCAGGCTCTCCTCCTAACAGAGCTGTTCCATTCCCTTCAGCATCTTTGTGGCTCTGTGCTGGACTCTCTCCAGCAGTTCTGTGTCCCTCTTGAACTGGGGGGCCCAGAACTGGACATAGTTCTCCAGATGTGGCCACGGCAGGGCAGAGTAGAGGGGCAGAAGAACCTCTTTCAACCTACTAACCACAGCCCTTCTAATCCACCATGCCATGGCCCTTTCCAAACTAACCCACCAGTATTAGTGCTACGCTTTAATGCCTTGAGCCAACATTCAGGTTGCTTCAAGGGAGAGAAAAGAAATTATAGACTCATAGAATGGTAAGGTTGGAAGGGACATCAAGGATTATCCAGTTCAAACCCCCTGCCATAGGCAGGGACACCTCCCACTAGCACAACTCTCTCAAGGCCTCATCCAACCTGGCCTTGAACACCTCCAGGGAGGCAGCAGCCACAACCTCCCTGGGCAAGAGCCATCCAGAAATCAGGAGCATAGAAATCCTGACTTAGTGCTCTTAAGCTTCCTTGGAAACCCTCTCAGATGCCAAATTCAATAAGCACATTCAGCCTCCTGCCTGGTGCACACAGACAGGGCTGAATTCTGCTAAGCCACAACGACCAATGCTTATTAAAAACTGATAGGCAGAGAAGGAAGAGGAGGAAATGAAAGATGCACATTCACAAGGGGCAGGAGATAGATTAATACAAATACATTTCTTGGCTTTTTAATCAGGTAAACAACTTTTCTCTCCCAGTCCAAATGAGAGAGGCTCAGTCCTCATGCAAATGTTTTTATTAATAATATCACAGCACATCCTTGCCTTAATCTTAATTAAAATTGAAGAAATATATATACAGACACACACTGTAAATAGGCTGCTTGGGGACTGCAACACGTTATCATAGGACTTCATGACCTCTGAAGGACCCTTCCAACCCCTACCACTAAATGGTTATTTATTTTATTAAATTGGATGTTCAGTGCTGCTAAGACAGAAGTGCACACAAAGGTTTTCCACACTCATTATTAAAATCACTAACAAAAATGTCTCAAAATGATGTGCAGATAGACTGAGAATATTGTTTGCATGGGGGAAAAAAAAAACCAAAAAAACAGGCAAAGTGTGCATATTAGTCCTAGTTGCCTTAGAGGTACTGACTTAAAGAGAATTTTCCACTATGCTGAGAAAAATAAGCAAGAGATCTGCATGAGTCTCTCTCCTAAGAATCTTAGCCACCTAAAAGGTGTTGGCCAGGCCTTACATCCAGGTAAAAGAAAAAAGGCATTAAAAAAAAGGAGACAATATGCAGTTGAGCAATCCACATTTGCTGAACTTCAAACATTTCATTCATCAGAACCATCTATTTTACAACCAAGTCAATTAACCTTACCCAAGATAATTCACAGAATCACACCCAGGTTGGCAAAGTCCCTCAGGAGTACCAAGTCCAACCTAGAACCCTGCTCTACAAATTCACCTTAATCCATAGCCCTAAAGCAATTCCTACAACAAATATTTCATTCTACATTTTGTTTTCTTCCTGTGCTGCTTATTTTTTTCTCAAGCACTGATAAGAAGATGGGTGTCTGAAAAGGAAAACAGTTCAGGTTGTATTGCTGTTTCCCACTATAATGTTTAAACACATTTGTAGGGATGAAATCATTAACCTTGGGAAATCACAGAATGTCAGGGGCTGGAAGGGACCTCAATAGCTCATCCAGTCTAACCCCCCTGCCAGAGTAGATCACACAGGAATGCATCCAGGTGGGTTTTGAATCTCTCCAGAGAGGGAGATTTCACAACCCCCCTGGGCAACCTGTTCCAGGGCTCTGGCACCCTCACAGGGAAAAAAAATTCCTCCTCATGTTTCCATGGAGCTTCCTCTGCCTCATCTCTAAAAAAATTCCTCCTCATGTTTCCATGGAGCTTCCTCTGCCTCACCTCTCACCCATTTCCCCTTGTACTGGCACTGGGCATCACCCAGCAGAGCCTGGCTCCAGCCTCCTGGCACTCACCTGCACATCTTTATCACCATTGCTGAGGTC
>VWZE01002148.1:80053-91663 GCA_013396675.1 Eubucco bourcierii | reverse complement strand
GCCATAGGCAGGGACACCTCCCACTAGCACAGCTCACTCAAGGCCTCCTCCAACCTGGTCTTGAACACCTCCAGGGACAGAGCAGCCACAACCTCCCTGGGCAACCTGTGCCAGTGTCTCACCACCCTCACTGCAAACATCTCCCTCCTAACATCCACTTTCAATCTCCCCTCTGCCACTTCAAACCCATTCCCCTTGTCCTGGCATTGCAAGACCTTGGCAATAGTCCCTCCACAGCCTTCCTGGAGCCCCCTTCAGATCCTGGAAGGCCACTCCAAGCTCTCCTGGAAGCCTTCTCTTCTGCAGGCTGCAGAGCCCCAACTCTCTCAGCCTGTCCTCACAGCAGAGCTGCTGCAGCCCTCTCAGCATCTTGGTGGCCTCCTCTAGACCCACTCCAACACTTCCATGTCCTTCCTGTGCTGGGGGCTCCAGAACTGCACACGGTACATAAACAAGAAATAAGAAGCCATCACTGCTTTGTTTTTTTTCCCCACCATCTCCTCAATTCATATATGTTAAACTCTTATAGCTGGGGAAAAAAACTAATACAACAGAATCTGCATCTTTCCCCTTTTCTCTTAGAACCATACAAAACCCTCCTGGAACAAACACCAGGTTCTTTGGCCAAGCACAGCAGCAGCCTAATGTAACTAGTTAGCTCCAAGATCATTGGCAACTAACTGTTCTGTCAATTAGAGGGGCAATAACTCATCCAGAAAACACAAAAAGCATTCAATAAAAGAAAGCAGCACAGATGCAGGACTACACAATGGAGCAAAACTCTCTCTCTTGTATTTGTTTCCTACAGAAATCTCATTATTGTCTTTGTCCAGGTGTTCCTTTTGCTGACTTGACTTTAACAAATCACTCCAGTCTGTTAGGGGATGCTCACATGAATAAAAAGCCCTGCTTTTTTACTCTAGCAGAGCCTTGCTTGAGCATTGACAAATATTTACTGATAAAGAATTGTGTGCAGTACTTACAAGTCAACGTTGATCTATTTCAAGCTGATTGCAAATTTCTTTTCTCCTTGGTAGTTGAAAAAAGCCAAGAAAACCATACTGGAAAAGGTTTTTAGTTTCTTTGTTAAGCTGGCTGATCTCTCCTGAATAAATTAAATAGTTAATCAGGATGTCATAGCATTATGCATAATTATAGAGTCATAGAATGGTTTGGCTTAGAATCATAGAATGGTAGGGTTGGAAGGGACCTCAAGGATCATCTAGTTCCAATCCCCTGCCATAGGCAGGGACACCTCCCACTAGCACAGCTCACTCAAGGCCTCCTCCAACCTGGCCTTGAACACCTCCAGGGAGGGAGCAGCAACAACCTCCCTGGGCAACCTGTGCCAGTGTCTCACCACCCTCACTGCAAACAACTTCCTCCCAACATCCAGTCTAAGTCTCCCCTCTGCCACTTCAAACCCATTGCCCCATGTCCTGTCACTACAAGACCTTGTCAATAGTTCCTCCCCAACCTTCCTCTAGCCCACTTCAGATCCTGGAAGGCTACTCTAAGGTCTCCTGGAAGCCTTCTCTTCTGCAGGCTGCAGAGCCCCAACTCTCTCAGCCTGTCCTCAGAGCTGCAGTCCTCTCAGAATCTTGATAGCCTCCTCTGGACTGGCTTCAACACTTCCATGACCTTCCTGTGCTGGGGGCTCCAGAACTGCATACAGGCTTGGAAGGAACCTTCAAGATCATCTAGTTCAGCCACCCTGCAATGGCCAGGGGCACCTCGCCATAGCCCAGGTTGTTCAAGGACTCATCCAACCTGGCCTGGCATCCACAACCTCCCTGGTCAACCTGTTCCACTTGCACTGTGAAGCATTTTCTTCAAATCACAGAATCAAGCAGGTTGGAAGAGAGCTCCAAGTTCACCCAGCCCAACCTATCAGCCAGCCCTAGGCAATCATCCAGAGCATGGCACTGAGTGCCCCAGCCCTCCAACCCTTACCATTCTATGATACACAGAAGGTAGTAAGATCCTGCAGCACATAGCAGGATAACAATTTTGTTCTATCCATGTCTGAAGTGACCCAGAACAAGAATCAAAACTCTGTTTCTGCACAGCTGGTGCAGTGCAATATCCTTTTACTGCCAAGAAATATGTGCGAGTGCAAAGAGAAGTAGATGACTTATTAATATTGTTCCTTTAACATTTAGGTTTTTATGAGGACATCCAGAAATTTCAATAAAGCATAATAAAAAGTTTTATATTTGGCATATTACAGAATAGTAAATGTAGCAGGGTAACCTTAAGCAAAGATGAAGGGTGCAGCTACTCTAACAGCTCAGGCTTCCTCCTGCTGTATTTACTCCAGGTGGGAGTGCAGCCTAGGAAATGTCTAACACCACTATACTTAGTTCATATTCTGATTATTATTTTTTTCCTTAATCCAAGACCAATCAGAAATTAACAGCATCACCTTCTTTTGACCATCTCCTCCTCCCCTCCCCCAAATGCAGAAAGAGAGGAGACAAGGTCTGGCAATGACAGGACGAGGGGCAAAGGGTTTGAAGTGGCAGAGGGGAGATTGAAAGTGGATGTTAGGAGGAAGTTGTTTGCAGTGAGGGTGGTGAGACACTGGCACAGGTTGCCCAGGGAGGCTGTGGAGCACAGAATCACCCAATGTGATGTCTGATCATGTTGGGTGATTCTGTGCTCCACAACCTCCCTGGAGGTGTTCAAGGCCAGGTTGGATGAGGTCTTGAGTGAGCTGTACTAGTGGGAGGTGTCCCTGCCTATGGCAGGAGGTTGGAACTGGATGATCTTTAAGGTCCCTTCTAACCTTCCCATTCTATGATTCTAGGAACATAAAAGCATCATATTTTTGATCACCTCAGTAACTTCAGACTGCTTATCTATTGACCTTACATTGCAATGGGTTTGAAGTGGCAGAGGGGAGACTGAAACTGGGTGTTAGGAGGAAGTCGTTTGCAGTGAGGGTGGTGAGACACTGGCACAGGTTGCCCAGGGAGGTTGTGGCTGCTCCCTCCCTGGAGGTGTTCAAGGTCAGGTTGGAGAAGGCCTTGAGTGAGTTGTGCTAGTGGGAGGTGTCCCTGCCTATGGCAGGGGGTTGGAACTGGATGATCCTGAGGTCCCTTCCAACCTAACCATTCTATGACATACTAAGAGAAGACTTAATTCCTGGCCTTTATAGTGAGCTGAGGAGGGAACCAAGAGAACTGAGTATCACAGTGCTAGTCCAACTGACAGTAAATGCTATAAATTAAAATCCAAGTCCAGATTGGGTTTTTTCTTGCCTTTCCTTGCTAGGAGATGTGTCCAGAAAAATGCTAAATTGAGTGTCTCAGCTCTTTCTCAAATTGGTAGTGCTTCTTACAGATCAGGTCTGGGGCCAAGTCCTACTTAAGTTAATGAGTTCTTTTCAAATTATCTACTGCAGCAGCTGCATTGATCATACCCACTACTAATTATTGCCCTTCATTTTGTGCTTAGCATAAAAGCATGGCAAAAATAAAATGGCAGGGGAAGGAGGGGAAAAAAAAAAAAAGAGAAAGCCCTTTGAATAATTTCTGAGAGAGAACATAGAGTTAGGGTTAAAATAAAAAAATCCTGACAGATTTTGGGGTGTTTTGATGTTTTAAATTAAGGAAACCATGAACCAAAATTTAAAACTCTCTACTTCTGCCTGTTTAATTAGGTGGACATGCTGTAAATATAAAAGGCTGGGCACTCTATTTCCCCAGTTTTCTGCAGTGGAGACATTTATTTATTCATGAATGATATGTTTAGAACAACTGATTAATGAATCTGCCTCCCAGTCTGGGCAGATCCTGCAGAGACACAAACCAAATTGGTCTAAACCATAAAAGCTACACTCCTAAGTCAGTTGATCTGAGCCCATCACACACACAAACAAAAGCAGCAATAAGTATCTAAGAAAAAGCCTTTCTTTTTCAGTTTTCAGATTTGGCAATCACTTATCACAGCAGGTGGATGCCCAAAGAAGTGCTGCTGACTTCAGCAGCTCTGCAGCCATGCTGAATACTTACCAATGTGGATCAATTCTTTGGTCTTGGCCAGAGCTGCACTGGGTGCAAATGTCTCCATTTATTGTCTATGTTAGCAGCTGAAAATGCAAGAAGAAAGACTTTTGTGTTTGTGCTGGTGAGCAACTAGAGCTTCCCCAGCATGTTTTCATTCACATCTCATCACAACAGCCTGTGTTCATAGAAACACAGAGCTTTTGCAGCTGGAGGAGACCTTTGAGATCATCAAGTCTAACCACTCACCCAGAGCTCACAGTCCCACTGCTGCTGCTAAGCTACTCCCACCAAGCCACATCCCTCAGCACCACATCCACATGGATTTTAAATACCTTCAAGGATGGGGACTCCACCACATCCCTGGGCAGCCTGAGAAATTGAAGAATTTTTTCCCAATATCCAACCTGAACTTCCTCTGGCACAACTTGACAGTTTCCTCTTGTCCTGTCCCTTGATGCATGTGAGAAGACACCGAGCCCCATCTCTCTCCTTTGCCTCCTTTGAGAGAGCTGCAGAGGGTGATGAGGTCTCCTCTTAGCCTCCTCTTCTGATGGCTAAACCACCCCAGTTCCCTCAGGTGTTCCTCATAAGACTTATTCTTCACACCCTTCACCAGCTTAACTGCTCTTTGGACATGCTCCAGCACCTCCTTGTACTGTGCTGTTCTATGTCCCCCAGTTCAAGAGTGACACAGAACTGCTTGAGAGAGTCCAGCACAGAGCCACAAAGATACTGAAGGGAATGGAACAGCTCTGTTATGAGGAGAGCCTGAGGGAGCTGGGAGCATGGAGAAGAGGAGACTGAGAGGTGACCTCGGCAATATGAGCAGGTTGAGTGCCAGGAGGCTGGAGCCAGGTTCTGCTGGGTGATGTCCAATGCCAGCACAAGGTGCACTGGGTGGAAGCTGAGGCAGAGGAAGTTTCATTTGAACATGAGGAGGAATTTTTTCCCTATGAGGATGCCAGAGCCCTGGCACAGGCTGCCCAGGGGAGTTGTGGAGTCTCCCTCTCTGGAGATATTCAAAACCCACCTGGATGTGTTCCTGTGTGATCTGCTCTGGGTGATCCTGCTCCAGCAGGGGCGTTGGATTGGATGAGCTTTGGAGGTCCCTTCCAGCCTCTGACATTCTGTGAGTCTTGCAGTGGGAGGCCCAAAACCTAACAGTATTTGAGGAGTGGCCTCACCAGTGCCAAGCAGAGGGGGGGACACATCTCCAGTGCTGCCTGCACTACTCCTGAAGCCAGGATGCCACCAGAGCACACTGCTGGCTACCATTCAGCTGCCCAGTGTTTCCTTCCACCTCTTTGTGTAGCCTACATATGTGCTGGGACTCAGATTTGATGCATGAAAACAATCCAAACATATTTACAAAATAATTTTAAAAATATATATTAATAAAATATTTGCATAAAACATTAGTTAATGATTTAAATAAATAATGAGCCTATAATAAAACTGTTAAATCTTCCTAAGAGGTTCTTCACCTCTGAGCTATAAATTTCTGGGCAGCACTTTAAGGAGAGAAAAAAAAAATGCATGAGAAAGCAACATAAAAGTTGAGGAGACTGTCAGAGAGTAGTAAGTTCATTGAATTGAAAATTGTGTCATATAACTAAATATTTCAAACTGATTTTCCTCTAACTTAGCAGATATTCTGGTCACACTTCTCCTGAAGAATACCCAAGCATGCATGCTGAAAGGAAGGTGGCTTCAAGCTCAGCCTTTCTCCCAGTGTGAAATAGATCAACACATATTACTCCTACCTCTCTATGAACAACCTGGGGTGTTAAACCAGAAGAGTTAAAATAAAACAGAGAAAGAAAAAATAATCACAATCCCCTGAGCTGGTTGAAGCTACCTAGACACAGTGCATGGTGCAGAATGCTGAGGGTCATTGCATTTACATCCTAGCAATAGAAGTTACCTGGACACCAGTGCCAAGTGGTGTCCCTCAGGGGTCAGTGCTGGCACCAGTGCTGTTTGACATCTTTGTCAGTGCCATGGGCAGAGGAATCAGTGCAGCCTCAGCAAGTGTGCAGATGGCACCAAGCTGTGTGGCACAGTCACTTGCTAGAGGGCAGGGATTCATCCAGAGCCTGGACAGGCTGCAGAGCTGTGCCCAGACCAACCTCAGGACATTCAACAAGGCCAAGTGCAAGGTCCTGCACCTGGGTAGGCACAATGCCAAGCACAACTCCAGGCTGGGTGGGGAATGGCTGAGAGCAGCCCTGAGGGTCTGGGGTGATGAAAAGCTCAAGCTGAGGCTGCAGTGTGAGTGCAGCCCAGACAGCAACTGTGTGCTGGGCTGNGTTGGAGCAGGTCCAGAGGAGGCCACCAAGATGCTGAGAGGGCTGCAGCAGCTGTGCTGTGAGGACAGGCTGAGAGAGTTGGGTCTCTGCAGCCTGCAGAAGAGAAGGCTTCCAGGAGAGCTTGAAGTGGCCTTCCAATAACTGAAGGGGGCTACAGGAAGGCTGGGGAGGGACTATTGCCAAGGTCTTGCAATGTCAGGACAAGGGGCAATGGGTTTGAAGTGGCAGAGGGGAGATTGAAAGTGGATGTTAGGAGGAAGTTGTTTGCAGTGAGGGTGGTGAGACACTGGCACAGGTTGTCCAGGGAGGTTGTGGAACACAGAATCACCCAATGTGATCTTGATCACATTGGGTGATTCTGTGCTCCACAACCTCCCTGGAGGTGTTCAAGGCCAGGTTGGATGAGGCTTTGAGTGACCTGTACTAGTGGGAGGTGTCCCTGCCTATGGCAGGGGGTTGGAACTAAACGATCTTTGAGGTCCCTTCCAACCTTACCATTCTATGATTCTAAGTTTGTTCCAGGGTTGCTTCTGCATGCAAAATCCCAGCTCATAGGCTGGTATTTTGCTGAGGAATGTATTTGTTAAGCATTAGGTTCCTGTGGTCACCACTAAAAAATATTGACCTCATTGACCTCCTGTGAATATCAAGGGGAAACTTTCCCAATGATTCCACTGAGGCCTGTGCAAGCAGAAAGAGTGGCACATGCAAAGAAAGAAGCTCTTAACCCTTAGCATTGCTATGCATTTTCCTAATGCACCTAATATACAGTCTAATCTTTAAACATTTATCCTAATATTGCTATTGTGTAGTTAGACCACATTGGTGGTTTGCAAGTTTGCTGTTTTCTTTAACTTAGAGGATCTGCTAGAGTCAAAACCTCCTGTTTCTGTCATTGCTTCCACTAATTGGCCTATGACTCCAGTGGGGATTGGTGATGAAAGCAAAGAAAGAATTAACAGCAGGAGGTTGTGGTACAGGGCACAGCTCCAGAGCTTACAAGCTTGAGAGTGTAAAAAAAAAATTACTAATTTGCTATTATATCCCTATCATGTTCTTCTCATAAACACAACATGGGTCAGCTTTTAACCTCAGCAAGCATCTTCTGTCTTAATCACTTTGAGTCTACGACAATGCAGCATCATCTTCAGCATAGCTGTACACAAGGGCTTGGAAGAGGTTGTGGAAACAGCCACAAAGAAAATTATTTTATGTGCAGCTTTAAGAGAGTCTTAATAATAATAATAATAATAATAATAATGCTGTCAGTGTTTACTCACCTTATTTTACAACACCTCCTGCCCAAAAGGACAGCCTCTTGTTCAACTCGATGAGCTGGAGAGAACCACTGGAAAATGTTAGTTAACATCAATGCCTTCAAGTATTATTTTCATAGAACAGAAAGGTTGGAAGGGACCTCAAAGATCATCCAGTTCCAACCCCCTGACATAGGCAGGAACACTTCCCACTAGCACAGGTCACTCAAGACCTTGTCCAACCTGGTCTTGAACACCTCCAGGGAGGTTGTGGAGCACAGAATCACCCAACTTGATCAAAGCTCGTGTTGGGTGATTCTGTGCTCCACAACCTCCCTGGGCAACCTGTGCCAGTGTCTCACCACTCTCACTGCAAAAAACTTCCTCCTAATATCCATTTTCAATCTCCCCTCTGCCACTTCAAACCATTGTCCTGGCATTGCAAGACCTTGGCAATAGTCCCTCCACAGCCTTCCTGGAGCCCCCTTCAGATCCTGCAAGGCCACTCCAAGCTCTCCTGGAAGCCTTCTCTTCTGCAGGCTGCAGAGCCCCAACTCTCTCAGCCTGTCCTCAGAGCAGAGCTGCTGCAGCCCTCTCAGCATTTTGGTGGCCTCCTCTGGACCCACTCCAACAGTTCTATGTCCTTCCTGTGCTGGGAGCTCCAGAACTGCACACAGTCCAGTTTTCTAGTGGCTGGTGGCAGAGGAACCTTCTATTTGCTGAGCCACATTTTCAAAGACCAGCTTGTGTTTTGGGACCTGTGAAAGTATGGATGTAGTTATTTGTCCTGCTAACACAGGCTCACCAAACAGACAAAAATCCAGGATTAATTTAGTACCCTAAATTCCATGTAGACAGCTGGGTAATTAAATAAGTGTTTCCTCAACAGAGACATTAGTGAATAGAATCACATGTTGAGAACATATGATAAGCAACATAAGAATAAAGAGAAAAAATATTGAGAAAAGAACAGGTTTTTTTTGTTTGGGTTCAGATTTTCCTTAGTTAATATTGATATGAAAAAAAAAATTAAAAATTGTATAAAGGTCTTAGCTGGAAGGGACCTTAAAGATCATCTAGTTCCAACCTCCCTGCCATGACCAACAACACTTTCTATCAGGGTGCTCAAGGACCCATCTAACCTGGTGCTGAACACCTCCAGGAGGGATTAGATCATCTAGTTCCAACCTCCCTGCCATGGCCAACACCACCTCTACCAGGTTGCTCAAGGCCCATCTAACCTGGTGCTCAACACCTCCAGGAGGGATTAGATCATCTAGTTTCAACCTCCCTGCCATGGCCAACAACACCTTCTACCAGGTTGCTCAAGGCCCATCTAACCTGGTGCTGGACACCTCCAGGAGGGATTAGATCATCTAGTTCCAACCTCCCTGCCATGGCCAACACCACCTCTACCAGGGTGCTCAAGGCCCATCTAACCTGGTGCTGGACACCTCCAGGAGGGATTAGATCATCTAGTTTCAACCTCCCTGCCATGGCCAACACCACCTCTACCAGGGTGCTCAAGGCCCATCTAACCTGGTGCTGGACACCTCCAGGAGGGATTAGATCATCTAGTTTCAACCTCCCTGCCATGGCCAACACCACCTCTACCAGGGTGCTCAAGGCCCATCTAACCTGGTGCTGGACACCTCCAGGAGGGATTAGATCATCTAGTTTCAACCTCCCTGCCATGGCCAACACCACCTCTACCAGGGTGCTCAAGGCCCATCTAACCTGGTGCTGGACACCTCCAGGAGGGATTAGATCATCTAGTTTCAACCTCCCTGCCATGGCCAACACCACCTCTACCAGGGTGCTCAAGGCCCATCTAACCTGGTGCTGGACACCTCCAGGAGGGATTAGATCATCTAGTTTCAACCTCCCTGCCATGGCCAACACCACCTCTACCAGGGTGCTCAAGGCCCATCTAACCTGGTGCTGGACACCTCCAGGAGGGATTAGATCATCTAGTTTCAACCTCCCTGCCATGGCCAACACCACCTCTACCAGGGTGCTCAAGGCCCATCTAACCTGGTGCTGGACACCTCCAGGAGGGATTAGATCATCTAGTTTCAACCTCCCTGCCATGGCCAACACCACCTCTACCAGGGTGCTCAAGGCCCATCTAACCTGGTGCTGGACACCTCCAGGAGGGATTAGATCATCTAGTTCCAACCTCCCTGCCATGACCAACAACACTTTCTATCAGGGGGCTCAAGGACCCATCTAACCTGGTGCTGAACACCTCCAGGAGGGGGGATTTTGTGATTAAACAGCAACTATAAAATGTTTTGGATAAAGCACTACTTTCAGTATTAAACTTACCCTGTGGCTACTGCAATTATTTACAGCTCTTTCTTTTTCTTAATTACATTTTCTTTGACTGCATTCCAAAATACAGCCACCTTCCAGCTTCTCCAACAACTCTGTTTCATTCCAGTCTGCACTCCTCCTCACTAGAAGTGCTCTCAAGTTTTATATGATTTAAGAAATTAAAGATTTTCCAGGGTTTTTTTGGTGGGTTGATTGGTTGGTTTTTTTCTTTAAATGCTGCTACAGATTTTGCTTGCTCCTTGTTGCCACTGTTTGGAGTTATGGATACAGGTTAAAAATCACCAACATTCAGATTTTGTTTGGAGTGAGGCTTCTGGGAATTCTGGCTGCAGGCTGTAGGTGGGCAGCCAGAGATTATTTGTTGGCAAGGACTGTGACAGAAACCATCACAAACTGGCACAGCAAGAAGCTTATTTCCACCCAAAGGAGCTCATTACCTCCCACCCACCCCCTAGGTTTAGCAGACTGATTTATGCACTGTCAGAGTACTCTGTGGTTGATTCTGACCCACAGAATCATAGAACTGTTGAGGTTGGAAGAGACCTTTGAGATCAAGCCCAATCACTCACCTCGAGCTCACAATGCCACCACTACTGCCAGGTTACCACCATTGCACCACATCCCACAGCACCACATCCACACATCTTTCATATACCTCCAGGGTGTCACAGGTGTCACAGTCCAGAGAGCAGAGATTAACCACACCTATTGTCCAGAGGTGTGTGCTGGTTTGAGGCTAACTGGAATAATTTAATGAAAAAAACAGATGCTAGGCTGTGCAAAGCAAACACTGCTGATGTCTGCTGCACTCACAGGCTTGCTGAGATTCATTAAAAACAAGGACACAAACATAGATAGGAGAGAGTCTCTCTGTTGGAGTTGCTGTGTTTTCTCCCTGTGCTTCTGCTGTTAAGCCAACTCATCACTCTGCTTCTAACTCCCCTTGCCCATCCTCCAAACACACCTTGCACATAAGGCAGACCCTGGGGTAAGGCAGAGGTGTGGAAAGAAGGTGGAAGGGTGGTTGGGAGCCCCTCCTGGAGTCTCTGATGCCTGGGAGGGGAATTGTGTTTCTGTACTACTCTGCTTTCCTCAGAGCCCACCTGCAGTCCTGTGTGCAGTTCTGGATCCCCCAGTACAGGAAGGACATGGAACTGCTGGAGCAGGTCCAGAGGGGGACCACAAAGATNGAAGTTGTTTGAAGTGAGGGTGGTGAGACACTGGCACAGGTTGCCCAGGGAGGTTGTGGCTCCCTCCCTGCTCCCAAGGCCAGGTTGAAGGAGGCCTTGAGTGAGCTGTGCTAGTGGGAGGTGTCCCTGCCTATGGCAGGGGGTTGGAACTAGATGATCCTTGAGGTCCCTTCCAACCTTACCATTCTATGATTCTATGTTTTCTGTATAGAGCTGTACACATATTGTAATATATTGTAAATATCTGCTTGTCTGTTGTGCTAAGCTGTGAATACAAAGCTTCATTCCTCAACTTCCATCAGGCTGAATCTAGTTTGGGTGATTTTCATAGAGTGGAGAGAGGCAGGTAACTCCCAAACCATCACAAGAGGAGCAGGATTTGTTCTTATAGATTTCTGTGTTGGGAAATAAAGGTGAAAGCCAGACCAGATCTCACCACACAACTCCTAAATAAAGGATAAAGTTGAACAAAACAGAGGGAGAGAGAACAACAGGGGGGAAAAAAAAA
>VWZE01002148.1:24874-76366 GCA_013396675.1 Eubucco bourcierii | reverse complement strand
AAAAGAGAGACTCAAGGAAAGCAAAAAGAGAGACTCAAGGAAAGCAAAAAAGAGACTCAAGGAAAGCAAAAAGAGAGACTCAAGGAAAGCAAAAAAGAGACTCAAGGAAAGCAAAAAAGAGACTCAAGGAAAGCAAAAAAGAGACTCAAGGAAAAAAAAAAAGAAGATTCAAATCAAGGAAGAAAATCAAATCAAGGCAAAAAAAATCTGCTTACAGTTCTGCAGAACTTTTTAAAGTTTGGGTTTGTTTTTTTTTTTTTTCCCCAGTAAGAAAAAAATCTTAAGCCTCTCTTATTTGCCCAGAAGAGACAGCCTTTATTTCATGTGCTTTTGAGAGCTCTCATTGCCCAGACCATGCTGTCGTGGCTGCTGGCTGTGTCTTATCTGCTTAGCCATACCTTCTCTAAAGAAAATTCTGTTCAAGAATTAAATCATCTTTGATTTTCCCAGGGATTGTAAGGAACAGAGTGGCACACAATCTCAAGTCAGCTTCTGATTATCAGACTCTATATTGAGCCTTCTGTCTGATTAAAATATAATTTGTGTTTACTAAGAAGTCTGCCTTGCAGAATAAAATTCAGATCACACAAAACTTCTTACCTCTGTTTCCCTTCACCTGAACTTTCAGCTTTGTTCCAAATGTCAGCTGAGGAATATGAGCAATTTGAGCTCTGACATTTTTGCTACATTGATTTAAGATGATCTTGTTCAGCTTCCCCTGCTGCACCTACATCAAAGCTGGCAAAATCCTCAGACGAACCACATCATTAGGATCTCAGATATGCAGGCAGCTCTTGGGCTCAGGGAAGTGGTTACTGCTTACCTTTAAAAATAATTCTAAGAGCAGGCAAGTGGAGAAAAGATCAAATAGAAAAGCAAAATTTGCCTTCAGCCAACGCTTTTGCATTGTTTCTTTAGCCAAGAGGCAACTTCAGGTGATATGCATAGAACCACAGAATTAACCAGGCTAGGAAAGAGCTTCAAGATCATCAAGTCCAATCTGTCATCTAACACCTTCTAATTAACTGAGCCATGGCACTAAGTGCATGAAGCAGTGTGTCCAGCAGATCAAGGAAGGTTTTCCTCCACCTCTACTCTGCCCTGGTGAGACCCAATCTTGAGTATTGCATTCAGTTTTGAGTCCCCCAGTTAAAGAGGGACAGGGATCTGCTGGAGAGAGTCTTGGAGAGGGCTACAAGGATGCTGAGGGGACTGGAGCACTGCCTGGTAAGGAGAGGCTGAGGGACCATGGGACTGCTTAGTCTGAAGAAGAGAAGACAGAGGGGATTTTATCAATGTTTATACATATCTGACAGCTGGGGGTCAGGAGGTGGGGACAGGCTCTGCTCACTTGCTCCCTGGGATAGGACAAGGAGCAGTGGATGGAAGCTGCACCACAGGAGGTTCCAGCTCAACACAAGGGGGAACTTCTTGACTGGAAGGGTCCCACTGGCACAAGCTGCCCAGAGAGGCTGTGGAGTCTCTTTCTGTGTAGCCTTTCCAGGCCTATCTGGATGTGTTCCTGTGTGCCCTGAGCTGGATTGCCTGGTCCTGCTCTGGTAGGGGGGTTGAACTGGATGAGCTCTTTAGCAACCTGTGCCAGTGTCTCACCACCCTCACTGCAAACAACTTCCTCCTAACATCCACTTTTAATCTCCCCTCTGCCACTTCAAACCCATTGCCCCTTGTCCTGGCACGGCAAGACCTTGGCAATAGTCCCTCCACAGCCTTCCTGTAGGTTCCCTTCAGATACTGGAAGGCTACTCTGAGGTCTCCTGGAAGCCTTCTCTTCTCCAGGCTGCAGAGCCCCAACTTTCTCAGCCTGTCCTCACAGCAGAGCTGCTCCAGCCCTCTGTGTATCCTTGTTGCCCTCCTCTGGACCCACTCCAACACTTCCATGTCCTTCCTGTGCTGGGGGCTCCAGAACTGCACACAGGACTGCAGGTGGGGTCTGAGGAGAGCAGAGCCAAGGGGCACAATCCCCTCCCTTGCCCTGCTGCCCACACTGCAGCCCAGCACACAGTTGCTGTCTGGGCTGCACTCACACTGCAGCCTCAGGTGGAGTTTTTCATCACCCCAGACTCCAAGGTCCTTTACCTTAGGGCTGCTCTCAGCCATTCCCCACCCAGCCTGCAGTTGTGCTTGGCATTGTGCCTACTCAGGGGCAGGACCTTACACTTGGCCTTGTTGAATTTCATGAGGTTGACTTGGGCAGAGCTCTGCAGCCTGTCCAGGTCCCTCTGGATGGATCCCTGCCCTCTAGCAAGTCGACTGTGCCACACAGCTTGGTGCCATCTGCACACTTGCTGAAATTAACCAGATAACTGAGAATAATAAGGTGGTAGAGAGAGGAACCTCTATTGATGCCTGTTAGATTTGCCTCCATATGGATGCTACTTCCATCTTCAGCTCCCTTTGCCTGTCCTTGTCCTTGTCACTCGGTCGCGTTGTGATGCGCGTCGTGTCCGATGCTTATTTTAGATGGCTGACATTTCTGAGCGCAGCTGGTTTTGATATACATGCACCAACAAAACAGAGCTGGGCAGAGATGAATATTTTGTTGGCAAAGGTCAGTTGTGTGATAATGGTTTTCACTTACCTGACAAGAACTTTGTAGGGAAGGTTACGGCAAATTAATCTAACTTTGCTCTGTCAATCAATACGCAGCCACGAGACAGTTCTGCTCTTTGATAAACTGTTAAGGGTTCAGCAGGAGCTGTACTGAGCTATAGAAGATCTAGAAGGGAAAAAAAGGCATCCTCATGTGCACAAGTTTAGGTACTTTGGGAGATTAACTAAGGAATGATGAGCTATATTTAGAAGGAAATTCATAAATATGTAGGTCAAGGTGGGAGCTCTTCAGCCTGGAGAAGAGAAGGCATCCAGAAGACCTTGGAGTGGCCTTCCAATAACTGAAGGGGGCTACAGGAAGTCTGGGGAGGGACTACTGACAAGGTCTTGCAATGCCAGGACAAGGGGCAATGGGTTTCAAATGGTAGAGGTAAGATTTAAATTGGATGTTAGGAAGAAGTTTGCAGTGAGGGTGGTGAGACACTGGCACAGGTTGCCCAGGGAGGTTGTGGAGCACAGAATCACCCAATGCGATTTGATCACCTTGGGTGATTCTGTGCTCCACAACCTCCCTGGAGGTGTTCAAGGCCAAGTTGGATGAGGCCTGGAGTAGCCTGTACCAGTGGGAAGTGTCCCTGCCTATGGCAGGGGGTTGGAACTAGATGACCTTTGAGGTCCCTTCCAACCTAAACCATTCTATGATTCTATATAAGTCACAGGTGATATTGATACATCCCGCACAGACAAGGCAAAGAAATCTTTTTAGTTTTCCTTTTCCTTTTTATTTTTTTCTAAGTACTCTGCATTCCTGATGTTGCCCAAATGCTTACATACTTTTACTTCTCTTTTTTTTATTTTAGTACTCTGGATTCCTAATACTTCCCAAATGCTTACACACTTTTACTTCTGATTTTTACTTTAGTATTCTGGATTCCTGATGTTTCCCCAAATGCTTACACACTTTGACTTCTCATTTTTATTTTACTACTCTGGATTCCTGCTGTTGCCCAAATGCTTACACACATTTGCTTCTGTTTTTTTTTTTTTTAATTTTAATACTCTGGATGCCTGATGCTGCCCAAATGCTTACACACTTCTTCAGAAAGGCTCCTGATTCAACAAAAGCCTTAATCATCTTCACAGAAAGGCTTCAATCACCCTAAAAATTAATGTTGTGGGTTATCCCAGAAGCCCTTCCGTTCCAACATCCCCTCCAAGCAAACAGTGGCTGGTGAGAGGCACGCAGGAAAAAGGTCACAGTGGTAACTACATGCCAAGATGCATCCAAGTGTGCACTCTCTTCACGTTTATCTGCCTACAGACTATGCACAGCTTTGCTTGACTAACAACTATTATGTCCATCTTGTCCCTCATACTCCTCAGGAAGGGACAAAAAAAGAGAAAAAATGCCTACATGCTTGTATCACTCCAGGCAGTCCTTGAGGAAGACTGCAGTGTACAGGAAAGCAGGAAAGGTGACTCTCTTCTGTCATTAGGAGGAACTGATGCATCATGAAGTATGCTGAGGCCATCAAAACCAGTCTGATCCAGCCCAGTGACATTCCTCTGACTGTTACTCATCCAGGAAATTGGGCAGACCACCGAGATGGGTCACAACACAAAGACGTTTGCTACTGTTGAGACCTTTGAGGGTCAGCATCCACTAACTAAGCAAAAAAGCAAAGGATGATGCAATTCCAGCACTGCTCATTTCAAACACACAGTTAGGAGGAACTAATGTGACAACAGTGTTCAAAATCAAAAGGACATGAAAAAAAAATCATTTGTCCAAACAAAGACACTTTGTGCTTTCCTCCTAGCATGATTCTAAGAACTCTTGCATGAATACGTGAAAACTGTGCTAGTGGGAGGTGTCCCTGCCTATGGCAGGGGGTTGGAACTGGATGATCCTTGAGGTCCCTTCCAACCTTACCATTCTATGATTCTATAGTGAGATGGGAACCCAAGAATTGAATTAGGAACGACTCAGTATTTCAAATTTTCTAGAGCGTGTTCACATCCCAAAATTTACTTTTCCTTAGGAATAAAGAATTGCTTTCTCTAGGAAGCTTCTGACATGAAAAACCAAGGAAAAAAGAATCATAAAATCATAGAATGGTAAGGTTGGAAGTGACCTCAAAGATCATCTAGTTCCAACCCCCTGCCATAGGCAGGGACACCTCCCACTAGTACAGCTCACTCAAGGTCTCCTCCAACCTGGCCTTGAACACCTCCAGGGAGGGAGCAGCCACAACCTCCCTGGGCAACCTGTGCCAGTGTCTCACCACCCTCACTGCAAACAACTTCCTCCTAACAACCAGTTTCAATCTCCCCTCTGCCAGTTTAAACCCATTGCCCCTTGTCCTGGCATTCCAAGACCTTGTCAATAGTCCCTCCCCAGCCTTCCTGTAAGCACCCTTCAGATCCTGAAAGGCTACTCTAAGGTCTCCTCGGATCCTTCTCTTCTCCAGGAGAAAAAGAAATTCGAATGTGTTTTCTAAATTTAGATAAAATTTGAGTTTGGAAGTGCAGGTAACAGGACTTTGATTTAGATGTATTTAGTTCATCACTCTTACCTTGCTCTAGAGGTCAACCTAAAATATGCAACACGACTGCTAGAAAAGGCTGAGACACAGATCATTACTCCAGCCTCAGAGCAAAGGCTGTTACTTGCTGACACAACTCTAACTAGTACCTAATCAATCTAGCTGGAGAATCAAAGGGACTGAAAACAGCTGATCCTCTAATTAGTGTACTGAGTGCTAATCCTTTCCTGAGTGTTAAAGCTGCCTTATTGATAGAAACTCTGATCTAGGAAATACAAGAGAATTAAAATATTTACAAGGAACCTTGTGACTAATGAATTAAAAACAGGCCAAAAACCAAACCAAAATAAAATCAATATTGATACTGTTTTTAATCATATGTGGTATGGTTTAAATTAAAGCATCAGGAAATAGCCACATATTTGTATAAGTATCAACAGGGTGTTTTCACAGAATCATAGAATGGGAAGGTTGGAAGGGACCTCAAGGATCATCTAGTTGGAACTCCCTGCCATAGGCAGGGACACCTCCCACTAGCACAGCTCACTCAAGGCCTCATCCAACTTGGCCTTGAACACCTCCAGGGAGGTTGTGGAGCACAGAATCACCCAATGTGATCACATTGGGTGATTCTGTGCTCCACAACCTCCCTGGGCAACCTGTGCCAGTGTCTCACCACCCTCACTGCAAACAACTTCCTCCTAACACTGAGTTTCAATCTCCTCTCTGCCACTTCAAACCCATTGCCTCTTGTCCTGTCATTGCAACACCTTGGCAATTGTCCCTCCCCAGCCTTCCTGTAGGCCCTCTTCAGATACTGGAAGGTTACTTTAAGGTCTCCTGGAAGCCTTCTCTTCTCCAGGCTGCAGAGCCCCAACACTCTCAGCCTGTCCTCACAGCAGAGCTGCTCCAGCCCTCTGATCATCTCTGTGGCCCTCCTATTTTTTCTAAAGGAATAACATTCTGCTATAGTCATTTTATTACATTTTATACTGAATTTCCATGAGAGAAATACTTTCTCTCTTCTTTGTTGTATTTCAATTTATTTTTCAATTGGAGAGTGGGTTTTCTGCAATCTTCTATTATGATTAATGGAATTATAGATGCTAGAAATTGAAAAGAGTCATCAGTTCGAAGTTTGTGTGTAATCAGATTCAGTTTGCAGGTCTAAAAGCTTCTTGAGAAACTCTCTCAACAAGCCCAAAGCCACTTCTCCCCTGTCCATAGGTCTGGTGATCTCCAGAGAGATGTCTCAGTCACTGCTGTGGTTCTTTCTTGTAATCAAAGCTGAGACCTCAAGGTTAAATTAACTGACTTCAAAGTGACCGTAAGCAATATTATCTGTGTATGTATCATCTTTGTATTTCTGCCCTTGGCCTGTTCTCTATATTTTTTTTTTCCCCCACAAGATAATGAGAGCAATCACAGGGAAAGAACAGAATTCTGCTGCTCTGTAATCATGCAGTTCTTTTCATTTCCATTTCTTTGTCCTTCCAACTTAACAGCCAGTGTGGACAGGCAGCGCTGAGCCTCCAAAATGACATGACATTTTCTTCCTGTAGTTTCAATGCTTCCAGGAGTTTATCTGCTGAGCAGAGCTCTTGTCTGTCCACCCTTAAAACTCCCAGCTCCACTAGTTATTAAACTACAACCATCTTTTACCAACACAGTATTAGGGGAGGCCTCTGAACCACAGAGAAGGGATGAGTGGTGACAGACCATGCTGGGAAGTCCTTTGTCTTCTAACCACAACTAACCAGTGCTGAGAAGAGCATTTGAATCATAGAATGGTAAGGTTGGAAAGGACCCAAAAGATCATCTAGTTGCAACCCCCTGCCATAGGCAGGGACACCTCCCACTAGTACAGGGCACTCAAGGTCTCATCCAACCTGGTCTTGAACACCTCCAGAGGGGGAGCAGTCACAACCTTCCTGGGCAACCTGTGCCAGCATCTCACCAATCTCACTGTAAAGAACTTCCTCCTAACATCCAGTTTCAATCTCCCCTCTGACATTTCAAACCCATTGCCCCTTATCCTGGCATTACAAGACCTTGGCAATAGTCCCTCCCCAGACTTCCTGGAGCCCCCTTCAGATACTGGAAGGGTACTCTAAGGTCTCCTGGAAGCCTTCTCTTCTCCAGGCTGCAGAGCCCCAACTCTCTCAGCCTGTCCTCATAGCAGAGCTGCTGCAGCCCTCTGAGCATCTTTGATCATCATTTTCTGAAGTTATAACTTGTTCCCCTGGATTTATTTATTTTTGTGTGTGTGTGTGGGGTGGGTTTTTTTTTTTCTTTCATATTTTAGTGTCTACTTCCATTAGAATCATCATACTAGGACTGATTCATGATGAAAGAGCTAATTCAGTGGAAAAACAGTGATAAACCTTGCACATGCCTGTTTGCACAGCAGAGCCCTGCAGGTGTAAACCCAAAGGGTGTTTTACCAATCTGGACTGGTTTTTTGTGGTTTTTTTTTAATGAAGTAGACATTCCTTGGTCTTTTATGAGTTATGCAATTATTCAGTGTTCAGTATACTTGGATTACTTCCCAACAGTTTATTATTCTACCCTTGTGTTCTGCCAGGGAGAGAAGCACTTCTAACAGGTGAAACATTTCCATCTCAACTATTGCAGCTGAGACCTGGAGTGTGAGAGGGCCTGCATATGAACACCACTTTCTCTTGGGAGAGAATTTCTGGGTCAATGCCTTTGCTAGCAAAGAAATCTGAAAGGCATGACTGGAGCATGCTGGGTAAGCTTAGGAACAAGACTGCACACATCACATTGAGGAAATTTGGCTAGCAACGGGGTAAAGGTAAAAGCAGCAATTTTGGGCTACACTATCTGTATGTATTTAAATAGTTATCTCTCTACATGCATGCAAAAGGTGCATCCCTTGATATTCTGTACCTGTTCTGTGGCTCAGAACTGCATCAGCTCTGTCAGAAAACAACTTCTTGCCAATTAAAATAGTAATAATATTTTTTTAAAAAAGCTTACTACTTTGGAATTTTCAGAGATGTATAACAGTTAGTAGTGCAACAATCAAAATCACATACTGGCAGCAACAATAACCCCACATACAGCCTCTTAGAGAATCTCATTTGCCTGCATTTAGTTCTCCCAGAACTGGTTGTGTATTACCCACACAGCCTCTATCAACGCCCACAGTTCATTCCTGGTTAAAGGGACATAGAAACTCCATCCCAGCAAAGCTAAATGCAGTCTGAATCCAAGTCAGGGCAATATGGGGTACTTCAAAGCAAAATCAGGCAAGGTTTACAGACTGTGGGATGTGAAAAATCGTTCAGAGAGTTTCAAGTTGAGCAGCTGCTAAGCTTTAGTAAAAGCACAGCATTTCTTACGTAACTTTAGTATAATCATTGGGAACAGAGCAGAAGTAAGCTATGGCAATGAAGAGAAGGGACATTTCTAGTGATTATAAATCCTCTGATACTGTTGTGGTGGCCTGAGCAGGCCAAAATAGGCTTATACATGTCCTGGCTTGCCCAGTCATGTTTGTCTGCTCTCCCTCCTTCTGCTGTGGAGAAAAGCAATGGCAGGAAAGAGGACAAAAATCCTAGATCCACTCAGTCTAAGGACTCTGGTCTGCCCAGAATTGTTTGCATTCTGTGGTAAACAAGGTACACAGGCTCAGTTTGTGCCTGCCTTGTGCAAGGCCTGTGTTCTGCCCTAACAAGGGTAAAGCAAGCCTATGGCTTCATCTAAGATGGTCAAGCTTGGTTAACTGGCATTTTGATTGGCTATTCTGTGTCCAAAGGTACATTAATTTTGGGGTGTACTGATAAAAGGAGATCAGCAGGTGACACAACTTGCTCTGCCCTTGTATCTATGCTCTGCCATTGTATTCATCCTTGCCTGCATGTTACTGCCTTACTGCATCCTGAACTGCCTGGGAAACGCCAGCCTTGAGTTTACCAGACATAGGCTCTAAATGGCTCTACGTGATTGCCCTGCACAGCCAGCATGACATTGTACTGAGACTGCACATGGTAAGACATCCTGCATGCACCTGAAAGCCTCCTGCCAAGACAGGAAGTCCTGGAGATAAACAGATCATCCAGAGAGCCAGGACTGGGTCAGAGCTTGTCTGTCTCCTTTCCCCAGCAGCCTGGGAAGAATCAGAGGTCTCAGTGGCTAACAAGACAATAACAGAATTCCCTGAAAGTTTTGGGTACTGTCTGAAGCTGTAGCTAGCCCTGCCAGTTGGGAGATATTTTGTGAGTAAATACTTAAAGCCTCTTGGAACTCACCATTGCCTTCTGCCATGAGCAGAAAGGGGCTCCCTGACTCCATCTAGTGGGCAAGTGGAGTATTGACCGCAAGCAGTACGTTGACAGCAGGAACCTTCTCTGCCAGTTCAAATGAGTTCCATTAATGCTATATTATGGTTAGTCATTTCTAGATCATAGAATCATAGAACGGTAAGGTTGGAAGGGACTTCAAGGATCATCTAGTTCCAACCCCCTGCCATAGGCAGGGACACCTTCCACTAGCACAGGTCACTCAAGATCCTATGTTATTATCTGTGTAAAGAACTGAGTATTATTAAAATTAGTGGTTGGGATGTCTAGAAATTCACTGTGATGGGTAATAACCCCTTACAACTCAGGAAGCTCTGTGTGCTATATACAGAAAGTGATTTGCCACTGGAATGGGCTGCCCAGGGAGGTGGTGGAGACGGTATCCCTGGAGGTGTTCAAGAAAAGACTGGATGAGGTACTTAGTGCCATGGGTTGGTTGATTGACTAGGGTTGGGTGATAGATTGGACTGGATGAGCTTGGAGGTCTCTTCCAACCTGGTTGATTCTTTGATTGGTTAGCCTTCCCATATGGAATACCAATATTAACAACATTAAACAACACTTAGCAATAGCCCCAACAATATTTAACAAGGCTTAACAATAGCCCAAACAATGTTAAGTAAAACTACACAATTAACTGAGTAATTAATTGCTCTGTCCCTGATAGAGAAATTATAAAGTTTATGGTAGAGACTTAGCTGCTCTGAGTCCATGGTTGGAGGTCATGCTCTGCGGGTCCTGATGCCATCATCCACTGGCCACCCCAGTGGTGTGCCTCCATCTCCTGTGTAGCTGGTTCTCCCTTTCCCAGGTGCTGGTCAGAAACTGATCCTTGTCTTTGACTCTGTCCTGTAGGGAGACAAAACTTGCCTAGGCATATAAGGGCTTGGCAATGAATACTTGGGGACAATCCAGCATACACTGATGCTTTGAGTTTTCCCACCGGCATCCAGAGTTTCCCAGGCACATGAACCTCTAGGCTTATCCAATGTTATCTGCACAACCCCTATAGAGGGTAACTTGACAAGCACAGGTTGGTCTACTTGCATCTTGGACAAGGATTTATCCTTAGTCCCTCCTGGCACATGGTCAGCATCCACTATTGGCTCAGCTGGGCAGAAGGCAATAATCTTGGGGCTTCCATAGCTTCCCCAGCTCTTACTGACTGTGAAGGCTGCCACCTTTAGAGACGTTCATGTGTCTTTTGATCAGGCCATTTGTCCTCTCAATGATAGCATTTGCCCAGGGGTAATATGGGGTATGGAACACCCGTTGCACCCCTTCACTGAGCGCCCAGTCTCACACTGAGGTTACAGTGAAGTTCAATCCATTACTGCTCTGGGTGCACTCAGGCACTGGCAGGATGTTGAACCAACATGTGAGAGTCTCAAGCGTTTGAGCTCCTGAGGCGGCACTGGTGGCAGTGGCCATGGTTAAGCCAGAGACCACTTCTGCACCAACCAGCATAGATTTCCTCCCACGTGATGGCTCGAGGGGTCCCACATAAACCACCTGCCAGGTGTTCCAGAGACTTTTGTCCTGGCAGATGTGTTGGGCTGGTGCAAGGTTTGGGTGGCTGGCCTTCAGCCTTATCTGGCATCTGCTATGATGGTCTCACATGCCGATAGGGAGACTGGCCAGCCCCAAGACCTGCACTGGTAGCAGACATCAGCTTTGCCTGAGTGGCCCCTCTTTAGGTGCAGCCATTCAGGCTAATCTCTTCCAGTCCTTTCCCCTACTACTCACCACAAGGATACATACCAGGTGATCAGCATGCTGATTCAATTTTGCAGTAGGAGTTACCTTCTTAGAGTGCCCTTAGACCCATCCCACCTTGACAGGTCTTGATTGGCTTATCTTCAGCAGTCTCTGCCAATCTCCAGATCTCCAGACCTCGGTGGTGCCAATTTCCCATTGATTTACCTCCCATTGGCAAATCCACTCCACAGTTCCTTTAAAGGTGGCATAGGAGTCTGTGTAGATGGCTTTGGCACCACTTTGGACAGCTAACATGAAGGCCTGCAGTTCACCCACTTGTGCCCTGCTTTTACCCTCTTCAGTAACAGTTCCGCCTGTACTGATTTCCAAGGCTGCTGCTTTGTAGTGCCACTGTGATCCCACTCTCTGGAAAGAGGCATCAGTAAAGCACAATTCCTCAGTGTGAGTCTGTGGTTATGTCTGGAGATACACCTGTTGGAGATGGCTTGTAGGGCTGTCCCAGTAAAACTGTATCTGGATTTACTGGTTGCTGGAGCTTGGACACCTTAATTGGATCGTGTCTTAGAGGTATGAGCTGGGCAATTCCCTCTAAGTATGCATACCACTTTCTTACAGTGGATTTTTGGGCTATCCCCTCTGGTGGAGTGGGATTCCTTGGCTTAAGCAGGAGGAAAGGTCCTTCCACTACACTTAGCAGCACAATTTAAATGCCACTGCGATAGTGACAGAGTTTGAAGTGGGATTCATTACTGACTTCAGTTGCACCCCATAGACATTACCTGCTGTATTATACAACCCTCTACATTCGACTGTGCTAGCACAGAAATGCCATGGCAGTAGCTGTTCCAACGTCACTTTTAATTTGTTGGGTTTTTTTTTTTTTTTTGAAGTTAACACCAAATAAGATTGTGACTAAGCATGAATTAAAAGCTGTCATTAAGGACAACACATCAGGAAGTTATTTTTCTAATTACTCAAACGATCTTACACTTGTAGTACAAACTCCACCACACAGCGCTGCTGAAATGTGGCGATTGTTGTTAAGGGGAGGCAGCAACTAATTGGATCTCAAACTCCAGTATGCTGAGGAGGAAAGAATGAAGTCACAGAAATAAATCTTAAATCCTACAGAAAGATGGTGTTATTTCCAGTAATTAAACTGAGAAGAAAGGATTTGCTTCTGGAAAGTTTCAGCTAAACCCTCTCTGCAACACTCTCTGTGAACTTCATGGAAGCTATTTATTAATCTTAGAAGGGTAACTGTCTGCTATGGCTGTGCTAGGGTTGAACAGACATCTTCAGGGGGACCAGACATTTCAAACCCAGTATTGCAGATAATGAGAGATGAGAAGTAATCAAAAGAAATTTCAGCCTCTCTAAACCTGACTGCATGGCAGAAACTGCTGATGAAAGAAAGCAAGGGGAAATTACAGGCAAAATTTGCAGCAGGGTGAAATATAAACAGGGGAGAGGGGAAAAAGAGAAAGAAAAAAGAAAAAAGGTGAGTTGTGATTGGCAATTCATGGGGGTTGGACAAAGTGACCTTTGAGGGTCCTTTCCAACCTGATATATTCTGTGAAACATGGATGGCAAAAAACCCCAGAACCTCAAACCATCAGAGTTTCCCTTATAAAAAGGTGCACTTTGGCCATGGATCTAACAAAGTAAAGTTCTGTGATGGTTTGGGTAACAGGTAACAGTAAAAACAGTAAAAAATGAAAAAGAAAGTAATTTAAGTAATAAAAACCATATCAAACACAATCTTTTTAACATAAAGAATTACTAGATAAATATTGATGTAACTTGATAAACCCAGAGGGGAAAAAAAAAATCAAATTCAAAATAAAACCTTGCAAGTAGATTGTTGCAAAAGGGCTGTAAAAAGAATAAAGGACTCCCAAACAGAATAATATACTACTTTTCCTTAGTAAACCTGAAAGTAATTACTCTCCAAATTGAGAGCAGGAAACAGAGATGTTTGTGATGGCAGTCTGCATGCGTACCTAAAAGGCTGCAATAAGTAAGAAGCATTCCTTTCATTTATTTCTTAAGCTACAGATGTTTGAGGGGAAGAAAAGATGTTGTTAGAAAGCCAGAAGAAAGGCTGTGTCTGACTTGAGGTGTGAGGATGAATTGTGAAAAGGAGAGGTAAGAACTTAGGTGTGTCAAAGAACAGACCCGAATCCAGTCTTTAAAAGGGGATGGAAAGGAAGAATCATTCCTCAAGACACTGAGAAAACCATTTGGAGTTTGCATAATTCAGCAACCCCTTCTCCCAACTCAAGCTGTCAGCCTGTTCAGCAGGACTGGAATAAATGTCATTCTGCCAGGATCCTTTGGATAAGGCAGAGATTTGGGGTTTAACCCTGCCAGGGCATTTTCACCTAATATACTATCACAAATTTTCAACCAAGACCAGTTTTAAATCCTGGGCTTTTGCCAAGTTCAGTTCATAGAGTCATAGAATGGTAAGGTTGGAAGGGACCTCAAGGATCATCTAGTTCCAACCTCTTGCCATAGGCAGGGACACCTCCCATTAGCACAGCTCACTCAAGGCCTCCTCCAACCTGGCCTTAAACACCTGCAGGGAGGGAGCAGCCACAACCTCCCTGGGCAGGTTACCTGTGCCAGTGTCTCACCACCCTCACTGCAACCAACTTCCTCCTAACATCCAGTCTAAATCTCCCCTCTGCCAGTTTAAACCCATTGCCCCTTGTCCTGTCATTACAAGACCTTGTCAATAGTCCCTCCCCAGCCTTCCTGCAGCCCCCTTCAGATCCTGGAAGGGTACTCTCAGGTCTCCTGGAAGCCTTCTCTTCTCCAGGCTGCAGAGCCCCAACTCTCTCAGCCTGTCCTCATAGGCGCAGTTCAAACAGGAGGAGCAAAGCAGCAATTCCTATCAGAGCTCTGCTTTGAATGACTTAGAGTTCTAAAAATATATATTAGGCACCACCACCTCTTAGCATAAGTGTTTAGAGGAGGAATGATAAAGCACTTTCTTTAACAATAAGCAGCAGAATGCTAAAGCAACCTTCACCAGACCTAAACAAACTACATGAAAAATCCCATCCTTAGAGGTAAAAGTGTTGTCAGTAGTGTTTGCAGCAGCAGCAGCAGTGTGAAATCCTAACAAATGATGCGACATGAAATTGAGAAACGATGGGATTAAACCAGTGAACTTCACAACTCCACACTCACTACTCCTAGAATATTTGTGGAGCAGACAAAAAAAAAATAATCAAAAATATTAAAACAACTCAAAATCAGAGAAATGTTTCAGTTGGAAAAGACCTTTAAGATCGTTGAGTCAAACCATTATCTAACTCTGTGCTGTCAAAAAGAAAAATCATATCTATATATGAACTACCTTCTCATTCACTAGAGACATCCAGAATACATTCTACACCTTAAAAAAAAAAAGATTTCTGAATACTCAAAAAAAACCCCACACTACAAATTCTTTGGTAGAAATGACAAAGGCTAGAAAGAGAGAAGAGGGCAGAGCACACTACAGTACAGCAATATTAATTAATGATTCAAATATGATTTATGTTTGATAGGTTGTAAAGCCATTTTGGGTTAATAAACTGACTCACCTTCAGCCATACATTGCAGTGGGCACAAGACAGAGTGCTTCTTAAAGACTGAGTGCCTCACCAGTGCCTTTGGAAATGAACATGCTTGTTGATAAGGATTCAGTTTATTACATATTATCCCTCACCTGGAAAAGTGGCTAATTAATTAGCTATTAAACACCAGGTATGTAAGCCACTGTAAAAGATGACAATATTTATTCAGGAGGAAATCACGGAGACATTGGATCATAGACAGGTCTCTCAGTAGCAGCTAGAGCATTTCAGTCTTAAAATCCCCCAGCCCATTTCCCCCTTTTTTTTCCCCCTCTCTATTTTTTTCCCCCCTTTTTCCCTTTTCTGTTGTGGGAATCAAGATACCATGAGTGTATGGAGACCCATCTGCGTGCAGCGGGAATTTAAACTAAGAAATTCTGGGCCCTGAAGGAGAAAGAGTCACAAATCATAAATTTGCAGGAGCAAATATCCACGCTTCATGGGGGATTTGGCAAGGATGCTACAAAGCATGTGCTGAAGTCCCTGGAATTCACAGTTGGGTTGCAAGCAAAATGGCTGAGATGCAAATCTCAAATCTGGGTTCTACAGACTCCTCCTTCTGTTACTATCATGTGCAGTAGGTTTAAAATCAGTGCCACCAACCATGGAGTTTGAGGTTTACCATGTAGCTTTCTATTCTGGTGAGTAAGTATCAACCAAATAAATCATCAAGACTTTTCCATAGTAACATCTCTCTGCATAAACTCAGGAAAAATCATCAGGGGGCTGGGGCACCTCTCTCTCCTCCAGGGAGAGGCTAAGGGAGCTGAGTTTGTACAATCTGGAGAAGAGAAGACGGTAGGGGCAACCTCATAGCAGCCTTCCAGTACCTGAAGGGGCTACAAGAAGGCTGCAGAGGGAGTGTTGGCAAATGCCTGCAGGGACAGGATGAGAAGCAATGATTTTGAAACAGAGAAAAGGAGATTTAGATGGGATACTAGGAACAAGTTCTGCACTGTGAGGGTGCTGGAACACTGCAACAGGTTGTCCTAGGTGACACCCCAAGCCTGGAGATATTCAAGGTCTCACTAGACAAGGTTTTGGGCAGCTGCTCTAGTAGAGGATGTCCCTACTCACTGCAGGGCTGTGGAACGAGCTGACCTTTGGAGGTGTGACTACCAACCCAAACCATTCTATGACTCTGTGACCCTCCAAAGCTACAGCGTTAGAAATGCTGAGAACGTCATCAGCATGAAAGCGACAAGCGTCCAGGTGTAAGGTCCTGCTCCTGGGTAGGCACAATCCCAAGCACAACTGCAGGCTGGGTGAGGAATGGCTGAGAGCAGCCCTGAGGAACAGGCCCTGGGGGTCTGGGGTGATGAAAAGCTCAACAGGAGCCTGCAGTGTGCACATGCAGCTCAGATAGCCAACCAAGTCCTGGGCTGCAGCAAGAGCAGTGTGGGTAGCAGGGCAAGGGAGGGGATTCTGCCCCTTTGCTCTGCTCTCCTCAGAGCCCACCTGCAGTCCTGTGTGCAGTTCTGGAGCCCCCAGCACAGGAAGGACATGGAAGTGTTGGAGCAGGTCCAGAGGAGGTCACCAAGATGCTCAGAGGGTTGGAGTAGCTCTGCTATGAGGTCAGGCTGAAAGAGTTGGGGCTCTGCAGCCTGGAGAAGAGAAGGTTTCCAGGAGACCATGGAAGGCCTTCTGATTTCTGAGTGGGCCTACAGGAAGGCTGGGGAGGGACTATAGCCAAGGTCTTCTAATGACAGGACTAGGAACAATGGGTTTAAACTGGCAGAGGGAAGATTTAGACTGGATGTTAGCAGAAAGCTGTTTGCAGTGAGGGTTGTGAGACACTGGTACAGGTTGCCACAACCTCCCTGGAGGTGTTCAAAGCCAGTTTGGGTGAGGCCTTGAGTGAGCTGTGCTAGTGGGAGGTGTCCCTGCCTATGGCAGGGGGTTGGAACTGGATGATCTTTGAGATCCCTTCCAACCTTACCATTCTATGATTCTATGATGAGAATGTCATCGGTGTGAAAGTGATGAGGAGGTCGTCAGAGTGAAAGTGAGGAGGATGTCAGAGTGAAAGCGAAGAGAAGGTTGCCAGAGTGAAAGTGATGGCTGCTGAGGGAATGCAGGTACTTATGGGCATGCCTAGAGTCAAGGGTTAGTCACTTGTCACCAGATCTCTGCATACAGCAGTGACTCAGATTTTACAAAAACCCATCTGGGGCTGTCAGTGGGTGGTTAATGGAGACATAATCATAACAAACATTACTGTTTTACCCTGCTGTTTAAGTAACTGTGTGATTGAAAGCACAGAAATGTTTACCCTCATGACTGTGCATCCCATGCTTGGCCTACCTTTGGTGATAAATCACCATAACGTTTTTGCTAAACTGATTTATGTTCTCCTTTAAAACCTTCATTTGTGGCCGTGCCTTTGGGTTGCATAAATTGAGGCACGTAGGAAAAATGTTATACCCTGCTGTACACACCAACATTCTTAGCTTAACATATAGAGATGCTGACCTGTAAAATGCTCAACAGCCCAGACAAACACTGCAGACATGATATGCATTTTTGTGCTGCATATGTCATGCTGGCTCAGGAGGCTTTGCAACCTACTGAGGTGCAATAATCTATTCAAAATCACATTGCCTTATTTCTCTTATCTTATGAGCACACATTCTTGCCCCTATTGCTCTGAATTATATACTACCTTTGCATGAACTGTGTAGACTTCTTGTTTTTCTCTGGCTAGATTTGTTTTAATAAAGACTGAGAAGCTCAGTGAGACATGAAGCATTAATCCACATTAAATAAAGATGCAAGGAATAAAAGATTTATTACTCACCAACTAGACTCTTTCTTTTTTTTTATCACAGGGAAGGAATCATTCTTCCACAGCAAGAGTGAGTGACCACTGGAATGGACTGCCATCAGAGGTGGTGGAGTCCCCAGCCCTGCAGGTGTTTAAAAGGAGGTTGAATAAGGCACTTAGTGCCATGGTTTAGTTAATTAGAAGGTGTTAGGTTGGAGCCAATCTTGAAGGTCTCTTCCAATCTGATTAATTCTGATTCAAGGTCTTGAAATACCAGGACATGGGGCAATGGGTTTGAAATGGCAGAGGGAAGATTGAAAGGGGATGTTAGGAGGAAGTTGTTTGCAGGGAGGGTGGTGAGACACTGGCACAGGTTGCCCGGGGAGCTTGTGGAGCACAGAATCACCCAACATGATCAAAGATCACATTGGGTGATTCTGTGCTCCACAACCTCCCTGGAGGTGTTCAAAGACCAGGCTGGATGAGCCCTTGAGTGACCTGTGCTAGTGGGAGGGGTCCCTACCTATGGCTGGAGGTTGGAACTAGATGATCTTTGAAGTCCTTTCCAACCTTACCATTCTAGGATTCTATGTCCTCGCTACGCTGTGCTTCCTAGAAACACTGAAGTGGTTAATTAAAACAGAAACAACCAACTTCTAAAAACAAACACAACCAAAATACACAGACACACAAACCCCCCAAACCAACCAAACAAAAAACCCCACCAAGCACACACACAACCCCCCCACCCCCCCATTATTAGGGGTTGGATGTTGGTTTGCACAAATTCAGCTACATACTACCTGAGGGTTTCAGGTAAACGCACAGAGTCTGGGTCCAGACCAGACTGAGTCTTTATTTCTGGTTTTATGCAGCAGCATTATCAACACAATAACTTTTCCTTCCAGTTGCAAACTTCTGGGAGGTCAAGGGAAGCACCACAGTTACTCAGATTATTGATGTTAAAGGAGATGATTCCTGGCCCACATGTATGTGTGCACAACAGAAAGAGCACAAAGACCTTCTGTTTCCCGTATCCTCTCCCCTCTGCATAAATGCAGTCTCCTAGCACATTCGTGACCAGATGGTGAAATTAACTACTCAGAAAGTGAAAGGTGGCAGGAGATCAAATAACATCTTAGATATCCCTTATGGATCAGTCTACAAACAGAGAGAGTATGCCAAGTATCAGCCTAAGGTTGAAAAGACCATATTCCAGTTACTGCCTAAGCAATGCCTGCAGGAGAGAGTCTCACCACAAACTCCCTTGAGATAAACACACTGCAGAACAAAGCCTTCAAAGTGCATTCTTGCCCTTAAGGTTGCACACCAGCTTCCTAAATGCTCAGTCAGCAGCAGGAACATTAAACATTGCTTCAGTCAATCACAGTTTTTGAGGGATATGAAAGCACTGCCTGAGACGTGGCTAAGACATAATGATTTATAATATATCAATCTCTTGGAAAGTCTCAGTGCATTCCTTTCACAGGTCCTCCTAGAAAGGTTGCTTCTAAGTTACTGCATTAAGATTGTGAATCAATTTTACACCTAAACCCCAAAAAAAAAAAAAAAAAATCTTTAAAAGATTCCATCAATAAAACAGATTGGTCTGGTAAAAGTCAGTTTGACCTTTCCAGTAGTGTGGAGTTTTCCAGGAGCTTAGCTTTAATTACAGGTTTGTTCTGTTGCTTTCTTCTGAAAACAATATTATTTCAAATGTGCCCAGCAAGCACTGCTTGACTCCCAGCTGCTATTTTCTCAATCTTAACAGCACCTACACTAGGTTTGTATGATACCATCTCAATTTTAAATTCTTTAGGTAAGGAAATTCAGCAGTTCAGAACAGGAGCACAGAATGGAGTGGGTTGGAAGGGATCTTCAAAGGTCTCCTCATCCAAACCCCTCTGCAGTCGTCAGGGGCATCCTTAAATGGATCAGGTTACTCAGAGCCTTGATGAGCCTCACCTTGAATATCTCCAGGGAATGGGGCCCCAACTACATCCCTGGGCAACCCATTCCTGTGTTCCACTACCCTCACTTGAATACTCAGCTTCACAGGGTGCTGAACCATCTCATTTAAACTGTTATCATCTAGAAAGGTTGGACCAGGTGATCCTTGAGGTCTCTTCCAATGTGACATTCTATTCTACGATATGATTCTATGATTCATTCTCCCTGTGTAGTATCCTCCATTCAATCACTGTTCCAGAAAATGAAAAAGAAGAAAAGAAATCTTCAAGAATGTTCCTACAGAGGAAACTTGCCACAGGAATGTAACAATTTGGCTCCATTTCTTTATGAAGTTTCTTGACACAGTTTAGAATGAAGCATATTAAACAGCCTCGAAGCCAAATAATTGTGTTTCATGCAGGATGGAAATTCCAAGACTTTAACCAATCCCAGTCACCAGTGGAGAAATTTCCAGTGCTGCTGCCAGCACTGCATAACTCTACTCAATGTAACTGCTGAGGTACCACAGCTTGTAATTAAATGTAACAGAAAGGGTCTCAAATCCTTAGCTCAGCATCAATCCCAATCTGCATTCAGGATCATTTTACAACAGTTTAAACCCTCCTTCTTCCCAGCTCATATGCAGGATTGGTTGGTGCCATCTGGCATTTGGTGTGTCTGTGTCTTGGATGCCCTCTGTTAAAACACTCCTGAAATCTCACCTAGTGGCCAAGCGCAGAGGTGGAGCCTCCAAGCAAAGGCTTGCTTCAGTCCCTTCTGCAGATCTAATGACTACTTCTGACTTGTGGTTTGCTAGAACATGGGCACTGTGGCAAAATACAGTAAAGAGACCTCATTGGACTTTCTATACTTATTCATGCTTTCATGTGTGGGCAGCAGGGCAAGGGAGGGGATTCTGCCCCTTTGTTCTGCTTTCCTCAGACCCCACCTGCAGTCCTGTGTGCAGTTCTGGAGCCCCCAGCACAGGAAGGACATGGAAGTGTTGGAGGGGGTCCAGAGGAGACCACAAAGATGCTGAGAGGGCTGCAGTAGCTCTGCTGTGAGGACAGGCTGAGAGAGTTGGGGCTCTGCAGCCTGCAGAAGAGAAGGTTTCCAGGAGACCTTAGAGTAACCTTCTAGTATCTGAAGGAGGCTGGGGAGGGACTATTGCCAAGGTCTTGCAATACCAGGACAAGGGGCAATGGGTTTGAAGTGGCAGAGGGGAGATTGGAACTGGATGTTAGGAGGAAGTTGTTTGCAGTGAGGGTGGTGAGACACTGGCACAGGTTGCCCAGGGAGGTTGTGGAGCACAGAATCACCCAATGTGATCAAAAGATCACATTGGGTGATTCTGTGCTCCACAACCTCCCTGAAGGTGTTCAAGGCCAGGATGGAGGAGGCCTTGAGTGACCTGTACTAGTGGGAGATGTCCCTGGCTAAGACAGGAGGTTGGAACTGGCTGATCTTTGAGGTCCCTTCCAACCTTACCATTCTATGATAAATAGAGCACACAGAGGTGCAAGTGGATCACAGTGAATCATACATTTCACAATCCCAGTGAAAACCTAAGAAAATGAAGTCAAGAGGAAATATCAATAAAACTTCTCCCCATCATAATTAATAACCAAAATTTAACACTTGAGATACAGAGGATTTTTTCCCCTTTAGTTACTCTGCATCCAAGCAAATAGTTTTAAAAAGCATTTCCAGTAATGAAAAAGTACTTGCTGTGAAATACCAATGAAGAACTTAATACTAAGGCCTATTAAGTACATGGCAAAACCCCCACTGATTTCACCTGAGCTTGGAATTTTTGTCCATTGGTAACAACATTCCAAAAGTCTGTTACTTCATGCAGGAACTCGATTTTGCCATGTTCCATTTCTCAAATTAAGACAAAACTCTGTCTCTGAATAAAGAAAATGAAAAATAGATGGGGTTAATTGTTCTAAATATAGTAAGACTGAACTCTCACACTACCTGCACAGCAACACAGATCTGGATCATGTTTCAAACACAGATTGTATCTTCAGTTTGCACAAAAGGTTTACATACCTAAGCTTGCAAAGGCTGAGCAGTCAGACCTTTTTTACTCTGTTTCACAGTAAGATTCTTCTGATATCTGCAGTTTGTGAGTTACTAATCACCAATTTGAGTTTTGCAGATGGAGAACCTTGCACTGGAGAAGTGATTGACTGCTGACTGAGTGAACTGTGCCGCAGTGTCTTTTGTTCTAGAGAATTTGGTCACAAATAATTACTTTGAGACACTAAATCCTGGGCTGTTTCATCTCATGTGTACTACCACAGAGTCTGAGCCGTGCCAGACACACAGGAGTATCTCTGAATTTCCCTAGTAAATGTGCTTTCTTTCTTTCTAGTTCTACCACTGAGGTTCAGGCTGTAAAATATGAAACCCCACAGCCTGGGCTGCTAAGCCATGCATAACTGGGTTAAATCAAGATGTGTACTGCTGCCACCACCTGTTGGTTATCTGTTTCTGTGTAAAAAACCAAACCATTTACAGAAGAGAACTGGAGCTAATCAGAAAAAAATCTGGCAAACACAACAGATGAATTAATAAGAAAGAGTAAGTCTCAAATCTCACATTCAAGTCATGATTGAGGGTAATTGAAAAGTCCATTCAGGTGTATGCACAGGAATGAGAAACAAGCATCTATGCTTAGCAGGAGCAAGATTATTTCAGAGGAGCAAAAACAGCTGACAGAGAAAAGGATCCTTAACCTGGTAACATAAGTAAACTAATTTCTAACAATTTGTGTCAAGAACTTCATCTACATTGCCCAGGTAATTAGCCTTGTTTACTGAGGTTTGCTCTATTCATTTTGTCTGGAACTCTAAGGAGGCAAAAGATTTCCAGCATCAGGAGACAAATAAATGCTACCCCACTATATGCCACTCTATGATGTTGAAGCTATAAGGAATTAGATGTTGGAACTAGGTGATCTTTGAGGTCCCTTCCAACCTTACCATTCTACTCTACTACTCTGTATGTGTCAAGATGAAAGCATTGGCAGAGAAGGCCAAGATGTCTGTGGTCCAGTTCAAGCAAACAGTACTTTGAACAGATCAGCAGCATCTTAGCACGGCCAGGACACTGGGACAACCTGGGCAGGATTTGCTTGTGCTAGATGGATAGATGAGGGATGCTGTTTATGCTGTCTGCACCCTGCAGCCTGGCAAAGACTACTAAGCAAGTCCTGAAGGAGTGCAGGCTACTCTTCGTATAAAGTGATAGCAAATACTGCATTTGGCAAGAAATTCAGCAGGGCAATTTCCAAGCTTGAAAGGCCTTTCTGGGACTGTTTCTGACCCCATTCAGTTCAATTCTTTGTAGCGTGGCTTCCTTCCAGGAGTCTCAACATGCCATTCATTCAGGGAAACGCATTTTAATTCAGCGGTAGGTTTGCCGGCCTAAGAAGTAGGAGTTGTATTTCTATTACCAATGAAGCTTTGGAAGTCAGCTTGTGTGTTATTTATTTTTAAATTGAAGTTGCTTTCTAATAGTCCACTTGCAGAGTAGCCAGACAGGAGCATTGTGTAAGAACTCTAAGGCTGGGTTCCAAATGAAGGAGAGGTTTATTGGTTATGGTTTGGTGGTGTTTGTTCAAAGCGTAAAACCCAGAACGATAGGTAGAGGAGATTTGCTCTTTTCATCCTACCATTATTTGTTGCAAAACACACAAATGTTGGGGGTTTTTGGGTTTGGTTTTTTTTTTTTTTTTTTTTTTTTTTTACAGTGTATTTTTAAACTGAAGAGATAGAGTCAAGAGTTTAAAAGGCTTGTCAGTGATCCACACATAAAAGAGTTTGGTAGTGTCTGGCTGCTGTGGCTGGCTCAGTAGTGCCTGGTTGCTGCGGTTTGCTTTAACTTTTCTAAAGCACTTTCTGTCTCTAAAGTACATTACAACTGACAACACCTGGGTGAAGAGTAAAGCAACATGAGTGAGGAGAGGGAGATTTTGACTACAATGCATGTGCTTACCTTTCCCATCTCAGCATAAGGGGTTTCTTTCAACTGGTCCTGAAGCTGAATCAGGGGCTGCCTGCACACAAAACACAATGGGTAACAAACAAAGGGCAGGAAACTGTGGCAGTGATTAGTCCCCGGACATCCAACGAATGGAAATCATTCTGAATAAAGAGCCAGACCAGGAGGAGGTTATTGAACTGCATCAACTGGGCAGGAGCTGATTCTTTTCGTAAGGAGGTTGTCAAACTCTGGCCCAAACAACTCAGGGGGGGACAGAGCAGCTCCTATTCACACCCTGCTCCTGAAATCACCAGCACCCCAGGAACAGGACTTCAGCAGGAGAAGGACTTGCAACGCCACCCAAACAAAGGAGCAAAAGTCTGCCTGCTTGCAGATTATTCCCTGAGCAGAAAACAGGGGTGGATTTGTCGTGTAGCACCATTCACTCTGCATCATTCCAGTCCCCTCTCCGCTAGAAACAAACTTTCTTTTTGTGCAATTGTAACGTTTCCTAATTGCTTCTGCCTGACCAATTATTTAAGTGCGAAGCTAATACCATACAGAGTCAATCTGCTTGCCTTTTGTGTCACGCAAGGGTTCTCACTTTGTGTACTGCGGCTCCTCGCTTCCCTTAAATGACGCCAGGCAAATTACCAGCGAGGTTTCTGCCTGCTGGTTCGCTCAAACAGACCCAGTCTCCTCAGATAGCTTTTAAACCAGTTCTGACGCTTTAATGGGATATAATTATAACAACAAGAAATCCATTAGAGAGATGAGATTGAGGTCACATCAGGAAAAAAAAAAAAAAAACAAACAACCCACAACATTTCCCCCCTTATAAACTACATGCAAGGAAGTCTGTTGATCTTCTAAACCAGACTGAGATGTCTTTAAAATAAAACAACAAACCAACAACTCACACAATGGATACGTTTATGCAACTGAAACAAAGTGGACCTAACTACCTACTTCCCCCTCTCTATGCCTGCCTGACTCCCTCCCTCTCTCTGTGCCTAGCTGCCTCCCTTCCTTGAAGGTTGGGGAAGGATTATTTACAAGGTCCTTCAATGACAGGACAAGGGGCAATGGGTTTAAACTGGCAGAGGGGAGATTTAGACTGGATGTTAGGAGGAAGTTCTTTACAGTGAGGGTGGTGAGACACTGGAACAGGTTGCCCAGGGGGGTTGTGGCTGCTCCCTCCCTGGATGTGTTCAAGGCCAGATTGGATGAGGCCTTGAGTAACCTGTGGTAGTGGGAGGTGTCCCTGCCTATGGCAGGGGGTTGGAACTAGATGATCTTTGAGGTTCCTTCCAACCTTACCATTCTATGATTCTATGATTCCTCTCTGTGCCTGCCTACCTACCTCACTTCTCTCTATGCCTGCCTACCTACTTCCCTCCCTCTCTCTGCACCTACCTACCTTCCTCCCTCCCTCTATGCCTATGTACCTCTCTCCTCCTCTCTATGCCTGCCTGCCTCCCTCCCTCTATACCTACGTCCCTACCTCTCTCTATTTGTGACTTGGAGAAACTCCTAATGCTCTTCTGCAGGTATAACAGTCCTTAGAGAGAGGGGGAAAACATGGAGGATCTCTGAATTCCCCCTTTAATCTGCTCTGTGTTCTATTTTGTACATCTGTCAAACCACATAACACTCCTTATGTAATACTCTCCTATAGAAAGCATTTCTTTTTTTATTTCCAGCTGGCACACTTCTAAATCCAAACACTCAGACATAATTTGGCTTGGTTTTTGCTTTTGCACTCTTTCCCCTCTATGTGGATTGTTTGCTTACTGGACCAACTTGCAGAGAACACGCAACTGCACACTAAACCATTAGTATTCTGTTGGGAAGAGTTGTGGTTTGTGTTGGAGGCAGTTCGCATTAAACTCAAGGTCTTAATACTCCTTTGAGGCTTTAGAAGCCCCATGGCAACTCTTGAAAAGACTTTTATTTCTTCAGCATATGTAAATTGGATAGGGTGAAGTCAATGTGATTTAAAGCTAACATCTCTTCAAGAGCTCAGATGAGACAAAGGTTTTATTAAATGAAAGAGTGGAGGAAATTGAAGTTCCACATTTCAATGTAATGTGATCGTGAAGACGGAAAATAATATTTAGTGAAATTAAAAGTGCAGGCTGGAAATTTACATCACTCTTAATCTACATCTGTTCACTTCATTTAATTTATCTGATATGCCCCACTTCTTCCAGGGGAATTACAGAACAAGATCTATTGGATATAGGGATGTTAGTGAGACTGCATTGGGTTTCTGCTGTGACTTATGTAACATTCTTTTGCTATATTAATTAGAGAGAGGTATTAGGGAAATAAAGAGTTCAAGTCTGTATCAGATAGATCCTTGCCTATGCTTATAGCACAATATTTATATTCACATGCCCTAGACTCTTATTTAGATTGGTCAGAAAGGAGGGGGGGGGAGGGGGGGGGAAAGAATTAAAAAAAAAAAATTTACTTACATTTTTTTAGTCTGGAAAAGAGTCTTCAAATTACTCCTGTTCCAAAAGTGAGCACAATTAACATTTCCTGAGATGTCTACTCTAAACAGTACTATGCTTATAGCACAATATTTATATTCACATGCCCTAGACTCTTATTTTAGATTGGTCAGAAGGTTAAAAAGAAAATAAAATTAAATGGTAAAAAATAATTTACTTTTTTTTTTCTTTTTTTTNCCAGAACAGGACCAGATTTTTTTTCTCTTTTTTTTTTTTTTTTTTTTCCCCCCCAGTCTGGAAAAGAGTCTTCAAATTATTTCTGTTCCAAAAGTGAGCACATTTAACATTTCCTGAGATGTCTACTCTAAATGGTGCTACATTAGGGCTTAACAAGGTATCACTTTTTGTCAAGAGTTGATCTGTGACCTCCACCAGGTTGTGTCAAAAAATTCTTTTGTTCTGTACAGTTTCTCAGACATTGATAATTAGCTGTTCAGAGTTCAACATAGTGCATTATCTGGTAGAGTATTTCAAGTATTTTCTCCCCCAGAATTTGAAAAAGGAAGAGAGGAAGAAATAAAATAAAGCAAAAGAGCTATTTGAGCTCTAAATTAATTGATAATTGTCATGACCAAAGGGAACATGGACAGTACAACCACCACAAACATCAGAATAGAAACTTGCTTGTGAGTTTTTACACCTTAAGTGGTAATACTACATCTCAAGCACTGGGTCAAGGAGAGTTAGGATGCCAGTTTATGGCTTTCTAACCTTCTCAGGTCATTTTAATCTGCATATTCTAGAAGCCAACATGAAAGATTCTCAAATGAATAGGTGAAAACTGTACATAAAAGCTCCTTTCTTTTTCTCCTTACACATCCAAGAAGACACCAAACTGTGTCTCAGCACAAAACCTAACAATACAAACCTGCAATTCTGGAGTATCACAGTATCACCAAGGTTGGAAGAGACCTCAAAGCTCATCAAGTCCAACCCATTACCACAGCCCTCAAGACCAGACCATGGCACCAAGTGCCATGTCCAAACTTGCCTTGGACACCTCCAGGGACGCTGACTCCACCACCTCCCTGGGCAGCCCATTCCAGCAGTCAATGACTCTCTCAGGCAACAACTTTCTCCTCACCTCCAGCCTAAACTTCCCCTGGCACAGCTTGAGACTGTGTCCTCTTGTTCTGGTGCTGCTTGCCTGAGAGAAGAAAGCAACCTCCTCCTGGCTACAACCACCCTTCAGGTAGTTGTAGACAGCAAGAAGGTCTCCCCCTGAGCCTCCTCTTCTCCAGGCTAACCAATCCCAGCTCCCTCAGCCTCTCTTCATAGGGGCTAATGTTAAGTAATGTCATAGTACCTAATGTTAAGTCATCTTTAAGTCACTTGAATTACTTGGATCATCCTATTATCTTCTGGGAATAATGTAAATGACAGGGCTTCCTTTCTACTTGGACTCATAACACTCGGTTTCAATGTATGATATTAATTTCTGTTTACCACATCATGGTTTTTCATTCAGCTAAAACTCGGCACAAGAGGCACAATTTCTGCAGATCTGTGGTGATTACAGCAATTACTGAGAAACCACAGCAGGAAAAAAAAAAAATATCACAGAATTTACATTTATCATTCCAAAACAGCAAAAACTTTTCCCATGTTTTGAGACTGAAGAAAATTACTTCTATGCCTTTAACATTTCCCCACCACCCCCCTCAATTCTATTGTCATATTTATTCCCTACATAGCACCAATCCAGGCTGGGCAGTGCCTGGTTGGATAACAACCCTGAGGAGAGGGACTTGGTGGTACTGGTGGATGAGAAGCTCAACAGGAGCCAGCAGTGTGCAATTGCAGCCCAGAGAGCAACCAGAGCCTGGGCTGCAGCAGAAGTGTGGCCAGCAGGGCAGGGAGGTGATTCTCCCCTTTATTCCACTCTGGTCAGATCCCACCTGGAGTACTGCATCCACTTCTGGAGCCCCTGGGACAAGAGGGATGTGGAGATGCTGGAGTGTGTCCAGTGAAGGGCCATGAGGATGCTCAGAGGGCTGGAGTTGCTCTGCTGTGAGGACAGACTGAAAGAGTTGGGGCTCTGCAGTCTGGAGAAGAGGAGGCTCCCAGGTGACCTTCTTGTGGCCTTCCAGGATCTGAAGTGGGCTACAAAAAAGCTGGTAAAGGACTTATTAGGTTCTCAGGTAGTGACAGGCCTAGGAGGAATGGAGCAAAGGTGGAGGTGGGGAGATTCAGACTGGAGGTGAGGAGGAAGTTCTTCAGCATGAGAGTGGTGAGAGCCTGGAAAGGTTGGAAGTGACCTCAAAGATCATCTAATTCCAATCCCCTGCCATAGGCAGGGACACCTCCCACTAAGGGACATTTCTTCCTAACATCCAGACCAAATCTACCCATTTCTAGCTTTGTTCCATCCTCCCCTAGTCCTAGGACTACCTGGCAGCCTAAAAACTCCCACCCCAGCTTTAACAGGTTGTGATGATTTGTTTATTGTGGTTTACAGCCTGCAGATCAGTCATTTTAAAAGAAGCAGAGATATTTTAATTTAAACTCTCCTTAAATTATGGGACATAAAGCCTGTCCTGGAGCACATAAATAGGGCCTCTTTTTTTTTGTTGTTATTTGGGTGGCTTTGAATATTAAACAATGCTGCATTCACTTAACAGCCATGCAGAATCATAGAATGCTAAGGTTGGAAGGGACCTCAAGGATCATCTAGTTCCAACCCCATGTCATAGGCAGGGACACCTCCCACTAGTACAGCTCACTCAAGGCCTCCTCCAACCTGGCCTTGAACACCTCCAGGGAGAGAGCAGCCACAACCTCCCTGGGCAACCTGTGCCAGTGTCTCACCACCCTCACTGCGAACAACTTCCTCCTAACATCCGCTTTCAGTCTCCCCTTTGACACTTCAAACCCATTGCCCCTTGTCCTGGCATTGCAAGACCTTGTCAATAGTCCCTCCCCAGCCTTCCTGTAGGCCCCCTTCAGATCCTGGAAGGCTACTCTAAGGTCTCCTGGAAGCCTTCTCTTCTCCAGGCTGCAGAGCCCCAGGTTCTCTCATTCTGTCCTCATAGGAGAGCTGCTGCAGCCCTCTCAGCATCTTGGTGGCCTCCTCTGGACCCGCTCCAAAACTTCCATGTCCCATAGAACTGTCCAAGGTTTAAAACTGTTTTATTGTAGAAATTTCAATGTTGCAACTTTCTATTCTTATCAAAACTCTCTTATTTCACCCATCTGCAGCAGATTTTGTGCTTGTAGTAAATCATTTCACTACGTGCTGGCTGCAAGCACTCTGCCTGATATGTAGCTTATTTGCCCTTCAAATTTAATACGTGATGGCTGAAGACAGCTCTCTGCACTGCACAGAGAGTGCAAGCAGAGCAGAGAAATAACAACATGTGTATTTCCAGACAGTTAAAGAGATTATTTCCTTATCACAACAGCAAAATGCCTTTCTGCATTGTACAATCATTATCATTCAGGAAAAAGTTCAGGATGCCATTTTTCCCCTGCTCCAAAGAGTACATATTTCACGTTGATCTCTGACTGCCGCGCTGCGACGTATCTCATTTCAACACATTGGGGTGGGGAAAAAAAAACCACCCCACACAAAACAAAACCCAAATGAAAATCAATACTCTGTATGTGAGATGGCATGATTGTCTGTGAACTGCCATATGATGGGTGTGCATGACTAAAGAAATCTTATCAGCCCTACAGAGATCATAGAATCATAGAATGGTAAGGTTGGAAGGGACCTCAAGGATCACCTAGTTCCAACCCCCTGCCATAGGCAGGGACACCTCCCACTAGTACAGGTCACTCAAGGCCTCATCCAGATGAGGGCTGCTTTGTGTAAAATGAACATTGCCCTTCCAAATGCACTACCTGTAGATAATGAGGATATTTTAAACCCTTTTTTATATCAATCAGTTGACTATTTCATTGTCTGGATTGTTCCCAGATCTAAAACTCTTGAGGGCCACAAAGATGCTCAGAGGGTTTGAGTAGCTCTGTTATAACGACAGGCTATGGGAGTTCAGCCTCTGCAGCCTGGAGAAGAGAAGGCTTTCAGAAGACCTTAGAGTAGCCTTCCAGGATCTGAAGGGGGCTACAGGAAGGCTGGGGAGGGACTATTGACAAGGTCTTGTAATGCCAGGACAAGGTCTTGTAATGCCAGGACAAGGTCTTGTAATGCCAGGACAAGGTCTTGTAATGCCAGGACAAGGTCTTGTAATGCCAGGACAAGGTCTTGTAATGCCAGGACAAGGGGCAATGGGTTTGAAGTGTCAGAGGGGAGATTGAAAGTGGATGTTAGGAGGAAGCTGTTTGCAGTGAGGGTGGTGAGACACTGGCACAGGTTGCCCAGGGAGGTTGTGAAGCATANTCCCTGCCTGGAAGTGTTCAAGGTCAGGTGGGATGAGTCCTTGAGTGACCTGTACTAGTGGGAGTTGACCCTGCCTATGGCAGGGAGTTGGAACTAGATGATCTTTGAGGTCCCTTCCAACCTTACCATTCTATGATTCTTCAGTATTTGATACAATGAATAAAGCTGTCCTGTTAAGTTGGCTCGGCCACGCAGCAACAGAATTCTGCTCCACTATGGAGCTCAAAGGCCAGGTTTTCTGCAAGGGAGATCAAACTGAACACAACTGCAGATACTTCAGGGATGCTTAAGAAAAACTGATTGTGAAGCCTCAGAAAACCAAGACTGTCTTTTCAGTTCTACCTTCTGCAGTTGATCTTCCATGTCTGTGAACAGCACCGTTGATGTCGCACGTCTAACATCTCGACAGGAATGAATAGGGCGTGAAAGATGACCGTGAAATTCTCACCATAAAGTCAATAGTCTAAGCCTTGAGCAAGGCAGGAGCTGAAGTGTTCTTGCTAGATTTATGTTTCCATACAGTTGAAAGAATAGTTTTCTGAGGTCCAGAGAAATTATGGAACTTCATTAAAGCTGCCAACGTGGACAAATTTTGCAACGAAGACAGCGCGCTTGATGAATGCCGCTGAGTGCTGTCTGATTTAGAGTTCAAAACCTTTGTAGTACGTTCCAAGAAGGTAAAATACTTAGTGCCACTAGACTTTGGGCTCTATATTTTGGACAATATGTTTCATGCCTCATTTGCCCCCAAAGTAATGAGATTTTAGGCAGTGTTCAAAGACTGACTTGACATTTTTCATGGCAGGAAACCAAATGGGCTATTTTTCTACGCTTGTGTACTACTAGTTGAATGAAGCCCTGAAGTATAGGGAGACCTTGAGGCAGCCAAAGCATAAAACATTGACTTCACAACACAGGGGAGGAGGAAAGCAAAAGCAGTGATTAATGATTGTCGATGCGCACCGAATCCTAGAATATAGTCTCCAATTTACATTTCTCTCCCAACAGTAAGGTGCACTGATGGAAGAGTCATCTTCTCCAAAGTAAACAACTTCCTATAACAGCAGCTACAGAAGTATAGATCATACACCTTGCTTGTTAAGTGGGTAGCAAAATTTCTGTCCCAGCTCTGGTTTTGCTGTCTGTAAAGCACCAAGGATTGCAATGGAGTCTTGAAAATACGGGTGATGAAACAACCAACAAAACATTATGTGATATGCTGATCATTTCCTGCCTTGTTTTCCTAAATTACAGCTCATTACTCTTGCTTTACTAAGAGTTGAAATCAGTGCAGCAGGTACCTCTGTCTCCTGCCTTTTTTTATACTCAGAAATAGAAGCTAGAGCAAAATTCCTGAATCCTTATCATGCAAAAGTTAGCAGGGTCTTTTGCCCTCTAGACAAATAGTCTTACCATGAAATTCTGAATATAAAGATAAGAAAACAAACACAGAGGAAGAAGGAACACACAAAAACACACAGACACAAAAAAAAACCAAACAAAACACCCAAAACAAAAAACCCCAAAGCTGAGCAAAAAAAGCCAACCCAAACCAAAGCTGAGCAAAAAAGGCCAACCCAAACCAAAGCTGAGCAAAAAAAGCCAACCCAAACCAAAGCTGAGCAAAAAAAGCCAACCCAAACCAAAGCTGAGCAAAAAAAGCCAACCCAAACCAAAGCTGAGCAAAAAAAGCCAACCCAAACCAAAGCTGAGCAAAAAAAGCCAACCCAAACCAAAGCTGAGCAAAAAAAGCCAACCCAAACCAAAGCTGAGCAAAAAAAGCCAACCCAAACCAAAGCTGAGCAAAAAAAGCCAACCCAAACCAAAGCTGAGCAAAAAAAGCCAACCCAAACCAAAGCTGAGCAAAAAAAGCCAACCCAAACCAAAGCTGAGCAAAAAAAGCCAACCCAAACCAAAGCTGAGCAAAAAANAAAAAAAAAAACAAACCACAAAAAGAAAATAAACCACACCAAACCCAAAAACCCCAAAACAAAAAAAAAAAAAACCCCAAAGCAAAAAAAAAAAAAACCCCAAAACCAAAAAAAAAAAAACCCCAAAACTAAAAAAAAAAAAACCCAAACCAAAGCTAAACAAAGAAAAAAAAGCAAAACTAAGCAATAAACCCCAAATCAAAACTAAGCAAAAAGACCCAAAGCAAAACTAAGCAAAAAAATTCAAAGCAAAACTAAACAAAAATTCCTCAAAACAAAACTAAAAAACAAAATAAACATAAAAACCCCAAACAAAACTAAACAATATCCCCCACCAAACTAAACAAAAAAAACCCCAAAACAAAACTGAAGAAAACCCCAAAGCAAAACTAAAGAAAACAAACAAACGAACAAAAAACCCAAACCAAAACTAAGCAAAAACCCAAACCAAAGCTAAACAAACAAACAAAAAAACCAAAGCTAAACAAAAAAACCCCACAACAATAAGAAAATTAAACAACTGCTCTTAGAAGTCCTGGAGTGGCCTTGAATGTATCAGGCCTGTTTTAGAATGGTTAGAAAGAGTTTGCCTGCACCACAATCAACAGCTTCCACTTCTAGTTTTAACAAGTACTGAGTGGAATGATAGGCAGAATAAGAAGACTGAAGCACAGAGTAAAAACCCAAACAGGCTCAATGCCATTGTACTCTAGCAACAAAGGATTGCATGAGTTGCCTTTTATATACCATAGACTTGTAAGTGATATTAGAAATGAATAAATACCTGATTTCAAAAGGAATGTGTGACCACAGTGGGAGATTGTCTGACACTTTAAGTAAAGCTACCAATTCTTGTTAAGAAAGGTTAAATACCTCCAGTTCAGATTAGCGGCCGTCAACTGCAAAGTGGAGTGCACTTAGGTTTAAGCAAAGTTTTAAGGGGAGTTTCAGTCTTCCTGCTTTCCCAAACCCGAGTTTCAATGACTAAACCTTAGGCAGAAGTCACAGAAACATCCAGCTGTGGAGTTTGGAAGAGACCTTTGATATCATTGCCTAGAGCTCACAATCCCATTCTCTTTGAGATCATTGCCTAGAGCTCACAATTCCATTCTCTTTGAGATCATTGCCTAGAGCTCACAGTCCCATTCTCTTTGAGATCATTGCCTAGAGCTCACAATCCCATTCTCTTTGAGATCATTGCCTAGAGCTCACAATCCCATTCCTGCTACAACAGAGCTTTGTAAAGTATGGAGAAGGCTTCCAGGAGACCTTAGAGTAGCCTTCCAATATCTGAAGGGGGCCTACAGGAAGGCTGGGGAGGGACTATTGACAAGGTCTGGCAATGCCAGGGCAAGGGGCAATGGGTTTGAAGTGGCAGAGGGGAGATTTAGACTGGATGTTAGGAGGAAGTTGTTTGCAGGGAGGGTGGTGAGGCACTGGCACAGGTTGCCCAGGGAGGTTGTGGCTGCTCCCTCACTGGAGATGTTCAAGGTCAGGTTGGAGGAGGCCTTAAGTGACCTGTACTACTGGGAGGTGTCCCTGCCTATGACAGGGGGTTGGAACTAGATGATCCTTGAGGTCCCTTCCAACCTTACCATTCTATGATTCAATGTGCAGCACCAAAGTGTGCTCTTTAATGACAGAAACATACAGAAAAACATATTTAAAAAAAAAATCTTTGATGTTGTCTGGTTTGTGTCTGTCAGAGCGAGGAAACAACTGAACTGCACAGCTCATCTTCAAGGGCTTTTGAATGTGGGCTCCTTCCTGAGCCTGCCATTTCCAACAAGATTTCAATCCAGTGCAGAATTGGATACGAGAAACCTTTTGTACTGAAAAACAGCTGCAGACAGTAAAATCTTGACTTAATCTGAGGACAGATTTTAGTGTCTAATAGGAAACTAGAATTAGCAACCAAAACAGCACCTCAGCTACAGTTGGAGAATTAAATTTGTAGCATTACCTGCTCCAAATTCTCTCTCCTTCCAGGCATATCCATCCTTTCCTCATTTCCTCAATGGCAGCAGTGTAGACAGCAATGGGGTCTTGGAGTGGCTGATGATAACATAGAATAAAACTATGGAGCTGTCTAGCCTCTCCCAGCCATTTTTGGCATAATTCATGACCATCTGTTCCCTTTCATGCTTCAGTCCAGAGGGAAGCAGATGGGACCTACTCTGCAGTCTTCTTCTGAAACTCATATTCATTATAACCTAATTTTGAAAATGACAGTCTTGTTGTCAGCAATACTGCTCAACCAATCTTCTCCCCTCCCCCTTACACAGAAGCAAAACTAACTTTTAAAATAACAGCCTTTGCCCATAAAGGTCACAGTGTTAAAGAGGCACTAACAAGTGGACCATCTTCTCATCCCTGCAAGCCATCTTGTTTCCATTCCAAGCCTTGGGTTGCATCTGGGCATGGCTGCCTAACATGTGGTGTGGTTGATGCTTCTCTGATATTTTTTCAGCACAGGCAGAGGAGCGAGGGCTCTTTCTGTTGCCTGTTTCCCCAGTTGCCAGGTTGCTAAATATTTTTCCTCCTGATGTCCTTTTTTTTTTTTTTTTTTTTTTTTTTCTTTTCAAACACAATTAAAAGATGATGCAGAAAAATTACTTGATGGAGAATGAGTTATATTTGCCTCTGCAATTCTTCTGGGTTTCAGCATAGCTCTATCTTTTGAAACAATTTAATTTCGTTTATTGATAACTTTCTGCATGGACTAGTGGGGTAATGGTCACGAAGATGCTCGGAGGGCTGCAGCAGTTCTGCTGTGAGGACAGGTTGAGAGAGTTGGGGCTCTGCAGCCTGCAGAAGAGAAGGCTTCCAGGAGACCTTAGAGTATCCTTCCAGTACCTGAAGGGAGCCTACAGGAAGGCTGGGATGGGACTATTTACATGGTCTTGCAATGACAGGACAAGGGGCAAGGGCAGAGGGGAGATTGAAACTGGGTGTTAGGAGGAAGTTGTTTGCAGTGAGGGTTGTGAGACACTGGCACAAGGTTGCCCAGGGAGGTTGTGGAGCACAGAATCACCCAATGTGATTGGATGATTCTGTGCTCCACAGCCTCCCAGGAGGTGTTCAGCAGCAGATTGGAGGAGGCCTTGAGTGAGCTGTGCTAGTGGGAGGTGTCCCTGCCTGTGGCAGGGGGTTGGAACTAGATGATCCTTGAGGTCCCTTCCAACCTTACCATTCTATGATTCTACATCAGCATGAAATAAGTGAAAGCAAATTATAATGAAAGAGATACAAGAGAGGCAAGGATTCACCCTGCTCTTGATACCTTGAGGGTAGATCAATCAATGTGAGGTTGTGAATGACTAGACTTTTACTTCTGTGCTCGTCCCTGTGTCTGAAGAGACAACTGTGGAGCATGAAGAGTGTGCATGAACAGGTAGCAACAACAAACACTAAGAAATCCAAGCAGACAGGCAGAAACATTGCTCATTAAGCAAAGCTTCTACGACTTCGCTGTGTGATACCTCGATTCGACCCAAAGCAATGAGATACTTTTTACATTGCTGCATCTTAAGCTGCACCCCTATGGATTAATTTATTTGTGCTGTCCTGACATATTCTTCCTAGCTAGGTATTTTTTAAGAAGGCAAAAATAAAGCAAAATCTTGAAGGAGTCAAGAGTAGCACAATCTTAGAATGCTGCCCTCCCTCTCTTCGCAACGGATTATGCGAGAACCTTTCAAATAATAGGTCTTTCCCTTTGAATTTTCTTTTCCTATGAACTTAACCTCAGGTTGAGAATGTGTCTTTATGCCTTCTGGTAACCTTGAGGAATATCTAGGAGTATATAGAATGTAAAACATTTCTCATTCCCTCAAGTAAACTGGAAAATGTTAGAGTCTGTTCCATATACATGAGTTAGTGCCGTCTAGTGCTGATGAATCCGGCACACCACGCACCCGCTCTTGCCAAAAGGCAAGACTGGTTATCACTTCCTTCTCACACTGCTCAAGTAAATTATTTATTACAAGTTCAATTGAATTTTAAAATAGGAAAATATATTAGTTGCCTTAACTTTAGATGATAATTTAATTGGGATTCCCCCCCACCGCCCAAATGTTTAAGGTATCTAAAATGTAAGAAATCAAAATGAACGAAAGAGCACTGAAGAAGTTATTTAAAAATAAAACACTGATACAGCACAGGGTGAGTTGTTGGAGTGGAAAGATCCTAATTTACCACATATGCTCATGCACCACCTGCTATCAGAGCACAGTTTATGCATAACCATATTTTGGTTTATATATCATGTTCAGCTTCTCAAATAAATGAGAAGAGAGCGCTCGGTGCTCACGTGGCATTCTCCTGCCCAACAGTGCTATCGATTCTCTCATCCTCTCTCTTTCACTTCAGGGTTATAAATCTTTGTCTCCCTTTGAAGAAGCTGCATTAATATTTAATTGGAAAACTTCATAAAATGTTAGAAAAACATTACACCAAGCACAGAGTAATGCCCAAGAGAGTAAACAGCAGGATTCATGATGTGTCGTGTAGATATCCATTTGCATTTCATTCTAATATCACTGACCTAGTAAAAAAAAAAAAAAGTGTTAATGTGTTCTCCTCCTCACTGTGGACAGGAAATGTGGTTTTGTCTAAAAGAGTGAAACCCCTGGAAGGAAAAGCCCCATTTAACTTGGCATTTACTTTGCTCACTTTGGGATGGATGGATGCTTGAAAAGTACTTGTTTTCAAGTGGACTCGTTTTCAGGACACATTAGTGAAACGCCTAATGAAGTCAGCACCTCCTAGCAACCTGAAGTGCATTTCGCTGTGCACAACTCTTCCTTTCCATTTAATATCACTTATTTTATGATGCCAGATGCACCAGAACTCTGATATTAAAAGGCATTCAAGTGCTGAAGGTCAAACCCTAGATGGATCTGAAATGATAAAAAATTGATAGATTTTGACACAGAAGTATCACTGAACAGAACAAATAATTCAAAAGACCCATCCTGAGATGAGCACATTTAAGGGCTATTTTTGTGTACCATCTAAGATATTTAATTTATCAGTCTAAAATATTTATGTTACGTAGGGCAAGAGTGTGAGGGAATATGTTGCACTTAAGATATTCTATGAGAACAATGACTCTCAATTTCTGGAGCCTCACTGTGGAGAAATAAACGATGAGATGCCCCTTGCTGTCTACCCCTCAACTGCACACCCACAGTGAAGCTGAAAAATGCAATTTACATCAGAGTCATTCAAGTGTCAGCACTTCCTGTTAAGCCTATTTTTGTTGTCTGTTAGGGTTGAGGTTTTGAAACTGTATGTGTATGATCATAGAATGGTAAGGCTGGAAGGGACCTCAAGGATCATCTAGTTCCCACCCCCTGCCATAGGCAGGGACACCTCCCACTAGCGCAGTTCACTCAAGGCCTTCTCCAACCTGACCTTGAACACCTCCAGAGAGGGAGCAGCCCACAACCTCCCTGGGCAACCTGTGCCAGCGTCTCAGGTTGATGAACTTAAAGCCTATGGAACACAGTATTCTGAGGGTCTACATTCTGCTTTGGGGTCTCTTCACACCTGAATAACAACTTTAATATAAATTTATTAATGCATTAAATTAAACTATTGATGAACTCTGTATCCTGAGTTTTGGGTTCGTTAAATCTATTTTTAACGTTGAGCAATTCGTTTTAAAATAATTATGCCAAAATCCTGTTTACACATCCACCTCCTTGATTTGGATGCCCACATGAAGGATTACATAAAACACTGCACTGTAAACCAAAGCAGCCACATTCCAGGATGAACTTCACAAGGAAAGTTTGAGGCACATGGCATGATGGTGACAGTTCAGATAACAGCAAGCCTGAGCCAAGCTTTAAAACCAAGCGCAGGCTTTCTGTTTTCTCTTGGTTTTGCAGTCACTCAGATGTGACTCCAAAATGCATATCTGTGTCTGTGTAGTTTGAGCTGTTCAAATACAGAATTTCCACCAGTGTCTCAAGTCAGATGCTGCTTCATATCCCTCTAAGTCCCGGCTGAATACTCGTGCCAATTTTGAAAGTCCAAGCTGTATCTCTTTGCTCTAAAAGAACTCTGTATTTGGGACAAGCACAGAATATGTAATAGAGATGCTCTACAGATCCAGTTTGGATTAGAAAGAAGAATTTTTTATCTTTTATCTTAATGTTTCTGATTCTCTGTAGAATAAGGGAATGCGAAGCTTCACTTTCTCAAGTACAGATTCCTCACTCAGACCACAGGAGCCCTTACAACTCCCTCTGTCCATGTTGTCTGCAATACTGTCCCATATAGAATGGTAAGATTGGAAGGCACCTCAAGGATCATCTAGTTCCAAGCCCCTGCCATAGGCAGTGATACCTCCCACTAGTACAGGTCACTCAAGGACTCCTCCAACCTGGTCTTGAACACCTCCAGGCAGGGAGCAGCCACAACCTCCGGGGCAACCTGTGCCAGTGCCTCACATTCCTCACTGTAAAGAACTTCCTCCTGACATCTATTCTAAATCTCCCCTCTGGCACTTTAAACCCATTGCCCCTTGTCCTGGCATTACAAGACCTTTTCAATAGTCCCTCCACAGCCTTCCTGGAGCCCCCTTCAGATCCTGGAAGGCTACTCTAAGGTCTCCTGGCAGCCTTCTCTTCTCCAGGGCTGCACAGACCCAACTCTCTCAGCCTGTCCTCACAGCAGAGTTACTGCAGTCCTCTCAGCATCTTGGTGGCCTCCTCTGGACCCACTCCAACACTTCCATGTCCTTCCTGTGCTGGGGGCTCCAGAACTGTATACAGGACTGCAGGTGGGGTCTGAGTAAAGCAGAGTAAAGGGGCACAATCCCCTCCCTTGCCTATAAATTGTCTTAAACCACATTTTTATTAATCTGTTTTAGAGTACACTCCATTTTCATACTGAGGAAAGCCTTCAGATTTACTGCAGTACAGGAACCTCAGCAACAACAAATATACTTGACTATGAACTGAAATCAAGTACCTAATGCACTCCTCAACATTCCTTTCACTGGGAACACCATGACTGAGACATTACCAACATAATCAGTATTTTTTTTCAAGCATATAGGTGCATTCTCTCTAGCATTTTGAATTTTTCCAACTCCAGCATTTTAAATCTTTTCAACTCCAGTATTTAAAATTTTTCCAACCCTAACACAGAGTTTCCCAAAACATCTCTGAATTAAAGGCACCTGAATAGAAAAAGAACTTCATAAATCCAAAGGACAGGCAAAATATTATTATTTCATAAGAGTATAATTTCTTGCTGAATCTCCTCCCCACCCCTACACTTTCTCTTTAATTGTGGCTTCTCTTTCCAGTAGCTCTTTTTAACTATGCTTTTATTAATTTTCATATTTTCTTCCCTTGGCTGCCATCAGGGATGTGAAACAATTTGACACTGCTTTCTGGTGTTAAAAGAGCAGCAACTGATAGAAGATTGTCAGAAAGCAGAAAAAAATAATCTGCTTTACCCAGCTACTGATATTGAACTGCTCTAAATTTTGCTCCTTTGCCTTGTAAGTTCCAGTAATGTACAAGTCAAGTAAGCCAATTAAGTTCCAGTCATGTACAAGCCACTTCTGAACTTGGTCTGTCATTTACCTCCATGAGTTTTGTGTAAAGATTCTCATAAATCAGATGGTTAACCTGTTCTAGCACTTCATAGACTCATAGAATCAGTCAGGGTTGGAAGGGACCACAAGGATCATCTAGTTCCAGCCCCCCTGCCATGGGCAGGGACACCTCACACTAGATTACAATGCTTTCCATGCTATAATTCATGATACCTCAATACATACTCCAGATTTTTGCATCAGTTAGTATGATTCTATGCTGCAACTCATTATTAGCAGGTTACTACAATATAGAATTATTGTTTTCACTTTTTTTCCCTCCAAATATCAGCATACTCCAGATTTTTGAGCCAGTTACCATGATTCTATGCTGCAACTCATTATTCACAAAATAGTAGGATTGGAAGGGACCTCAAGGATCATCTAGTTCCAAACCCCTGCCATAGGCAGGGACACCTCCCACTAGTACAGCTCACTCAAGGCCTCCTCCAACCTGGCCTTGAACACCTCCAGGGAGGGAGCAGCCACAACCTCCCTGGGCAACCTGTGCCAGTGTCTCACCACCCTCACTGCAAACAACTTCCTCCTAACATCCAGTCTAAATCTTCAAACCCATTGCCCCTTGCCCTGGTATTGCAACACCTTGTCAATAGTCCCTCCCCAGCCTTCCTGTAGCCCCCTTCAGATACTGGAAGGTTACTCTAATGTCTCCTGGCAGCCTTCTCTTCTCCAGGCTGCAGAGCCCCAACTCTCATAGCCTGTAATTAGCAGATTACTCGAATATAAAATTATTATTGTTCTCACTTTCCCCCCACATATTAGCATCTAATATGGTATGCTCATCAGATCAAAGATCTTTGGCCACAATATTTATATGTGACAGGCTAATCATAGAACCAACCAGGTTGGAAGAGGGTTCCAAGCTCACCCAGCCCAACCTAGCACCCAGCCCTAGCCAATCAACCAGACCATGGCACTAAGTGCCCCAGCCAGGCTTTGCTTCAACACCTCCAGGGACAGTGACTCCACCACCTCCCATGGCAGCCCATTCCAATGGCAAAATGACAAGGGACAGTGGGTGGAAGTTGAAGAATAGGAGGTTCCATGTGAACCTGAGGAAGAATTTTTTCCCTGTGAGAATGACAGAGCACTGGAACAGGCTGCCCAGGGGGTGTGTGGAGTCTCCCTCCCTGGAGATATTCAAGAACCATGTGGATGCATTCCGGTGTGATCTGCTCTAGGTGGTCCTGCTCTGACAAGGGCGGATGGACCAGATGATCTTTCAAGGTGCCTTCCAACCCCTGTCTATGATTCTATGAGTCTATGCCCAGATAATTCCATTGCTTTGTGGCGAATGACTGAGCAGGAAGGAGACAAGTCTGCTGCCAGTATGTCTTTGCATAGGGGTATTATTTATAAAGAAGGATAGCTGTCCAGCCAGATCTTCCTAAGGTTCGGTGCATGGTCTAATTTGTAACATGTCTAGACTACCAGCATATGTCTGAGTTTGGGTTGCTTTCCCCCCCCACCTCTCATTTCATTACCAGACTTTGAATTTTGAGAAGCTCAGTACCTAAATTCTCCCTTGTTCTACTTTGTTACCACGCTGAGTGGTTTTTGTTTTTGTTTTTTTTTGTGGCAGCAGCAGCAATTTGCAGTGAAGATGTTTGACTACTCAACTATTGCCAATTACAGATTTGCACTATGAGGGGTCTGACCTATTTCAAAGATCTGCTCCCACTCTCTTCAGTTTGCTTGCATATCTTAATTACCATCCTTGAATATTTACACCAAAGTGTAGCTAAGTAATGAACTGATACAGTAATTATACAAAGCCTCATCACTGACAACTGAACTGAGCAGGAAGAAAAACACATAGGTTTTATATTTACATTATAAATGACTCTACCACCATTCTTTTGGTCCACCCTGTCTACTGAATTTCTATCCAAACAAAGTAGAAATACAGATGTGTGTGTGTGTGTGTGTGTGCTGGTTTGAGGGTGATTGGAATATTCTAATGAGAGAAATTAGATCACTGGCTATGGGAAAAAAAAAATAATAGTGGTGTCTATATCACTCAGGTTCTGCTGAGAGATATAAAAGTAAGAAACACAAAGGCAGTCAGAGTGTCTCTGGCTGTTGCTGCTACATTAACTACCTCTGTCTGAACCTGTGTACCCCCCAACTACTCATTCTGCTTCTAACTCCCTACCCTGGCAAACTCACCCCTGCACATAAGACTTCTGATGTAAGGGTGGGGGTGAAAAGGAGGAGGTTGATTCTGCTGTTCAGAAGGGGTTTTGTAGTTGTCTGTTACTTTTAACTTGCATATAGTTGTAAATATGTTGTTGTATATATGCTTATATCTTCATGCACACCTTAAACGTAGCTTCATTCCTTACCTTCCGGGCAGAGAAGTTAGTCTGGTGAATTGTGGGTGAGGGAGAAACTCCAAAACCACTGCATATGTGTACAACAAGCACCAACCTGCCAGCTCAGAATCACAGAATACCTCTGGTTGCCACAGCCCTCAAAGATCATCCTTTTAACCCATATGAAGCCATGTCCCTAAGCACTTTGTCGTAGTATGCGCCAGATGCTGTTTACAATTCAGACCTCCCCTCTTTTATACTAATATTTTAAGACCTTCTGCCTTCCACAATATCACAGAATCACAGAAATATGCAGGTTGGAAAACTCCCTCAGGATCACCAAGTCCAACTTACAATCCTACTACGAGATTCACCTTAAATCACAGCCCCAAGCACTATATCCACACCAGCCTTAAACACAGCCAGGTTGGTGGATTCCACCACCTCCCTGGGCAGCTCATTGCAGTCTCTGACCAGTCTCTCCAGGACAACCTTTTCCCTAATGTCCAATCTAAACCTCCCCAGTCTCGGCTTGAGGCCATTCCCCCTTGTTCTGTCTCAATATATCTGTGAGCAGAGCCCAGCAGCAGCCTCTCCACAATGTCCCTTCAAGTAGCTGTAGACAGCAATGAGCTCTGCCCTCAGCCTCCTCTTCCTCACACTACCCATCCCCATCTCCCCCTCAGTCTCTGCTCATCAGATTTATTCTCCAGGTCCTTCCCCAGCTTCATTGCCCTCCTCTGGACCCACTCCAGCACCTCCCAGCTCTCTTGTATTGGCAGTGCCCAGAACTCAACACAATACTCAAGTTGTGGTCTCATCAAAGCCGAGTACAACATACTATGGGGCAGAAGAGTTTTTGCTTTAGACTTGTGAGAATGCAAAGTTGAGAACTTGATTCTTACCTTTGTGGTCATTGCAACAGCCACTCCACAAAACTTAAACAGCATGCTGGTCCCCAAACCTCATGTGTCAGAGTCCTGAAACACCTGGAAAAACACTGCAGTTAGCATTGACACCTACACAATGTGACACACAAAGCACCTTGACCAAAAATAACAGCTGATATATTTGCTTTACCCTTGTCTATGAGAAGTTTAAAGAGAGCATGATATTTATTTTTTAAAAGGACATAGCATACAAGATTGTCATTTTTGAGACAAAAGCTCCCAAGAAAAGGTATTCTCATTGATTATTTTTTTTTTCCTGACACAGAGATACAAAACCAAATCACTCCTAATAAAGAAGGTCTTCTGCAAACTGGCAAAATTAAAGTCTACATGATTTCACTTTGGAAACATCATCATCATCATCTGTGCCTGGCAAGACCATGGAGCAGATCCTCCTGAAAGCTCTGCTAAGGCAAATGGAAAACAAAGCAGAAGTGATTGGTGGTACCCAGCAATGGCTGCACCAAGGGCAGATCCTGCCTAACAGATTTGATGTTTTTTTATGATGAAGTCACAATGACAGCAGACAAGGGAAGGGCAACTGATGGCATCTACCTGCACCTGAGTAAGGCATTTGACTCTGTCCCACACGGCATCCTGGGCACCAAACTGGAAAAACATGGACTGGATGTGTGGAGCACTGCTGGGTAAGGAATTGGCTGGATGGTGACATGCAGAGAGTGGTGATCACACATCTGGTAGGAATATGTGGCTTGGCCCCTGGTCTGGAACCCAGCCTATACACTAATCTAGAACTCAATCTAGAACCACAGCCTAGAACGTGCTCTAGAACCACAGCCTAGAACGTGCTCTAGAACCACAGCCTAGAACGTGCTCTAGAACCACAGCCTAGAACGTGCTCTAGAACCACAGCCTAGAACGTGCTCTAGAACCACAGCCTAGAACGTGCTCTAGAACCACAGCCTAGAACGTGCTCTAGAACCACAGCCTAGAACGTGCTCTAGAACCACAGCCTAGAACGTGCTCTAGAACCACAGCCTAGAACGTGCTCTAGAACCACAGCCTAGAACGTGCTCTAGAACCACAGCCTAGAACGTGCTCTAGAACCACAGCCTAGAACGTGCTCTAGAACCACAGCCTAGAACGTGCTCTAGAACCACAGCCTAGAACGTGCTCTAGAACCACAGCCTAGAACGTGCTCTAGAACCACAGCCTAGAACGTGCTCTAGAACCACAGCCTAGAACGTGCTCTAGAACCACAGCCTAGAACGTGCTCTAGAACCACAGCCTAGAACGTGCTCTAGAACCACAGCCTAGAACGTGCTCTAGAACCACAGCCTAGAACGTGCTCTAGAACCACAGCCTAGAACGTGCTCTAGAACCACAGCCTAGAACGTGCTCTAGAACCACAGCCTAGAACGTGCTCTAGAACCACAGCCTAGAACGTGCTCTAGAACCACAGCCTAGAGCCTGCCATGTAAGGATACTGCAGGAAAAATTAGACGGGTATATGATCCTTGAGGTCATTCCCAACATTACCATTCTATCATAGAATGGTAAGGTTGGAAGGGACCTCAAGGATCATCCAGTTCCAATCTCCTCCCATAGGCAGGGACACCTCCCACTAGTACAGCTCACTCAAGGCCTCCTCCAACCTGGCCTTGAACACCTCCAGGGAGGGAGCAGCCACAACCTCCCTGGGCAACCTGTGCCAGTGTCTCACCACCCTCACTGCAAACAACTTCCTCCTAACATCCACTTCCCATCTCCCCTCTGCCACTTCAAACCCATTGCCCCTTGTCCTGGCATTACAAGACCTTGGCAATAGTCCCTCCCCAGCCTTCCTGTAGGCCCCCTTCAGATCCTGGAAGGTTACTCTAAGGTCTCCTGGAAGCCTTCTCTTCTCCAGGCTGCAGAGCCCCAACTCTCTCAGCCTGTCCTCATAGCACAGCTGCTGCAGCCCTCTCAGCATCTTGGTGGCCTCCTCTGGACCTGCTCCAACACTTCCATGTCCTTCCTGTGCTGAGGGCTCCAGAACTGCACACAGTTCTATGATTCTATGATGATTATTACTGTATAATAGCAATGATAACAACAACAACAACAACATGCTCTTAAGTATGTCATGGTTGTGAGCCAAAATGAACAAAATTCTAACTGGAATCACAGCTTTTCACCAGTACTACTGGACCAAGCAGTTCACTGAGATCTTTCTGGTAAGCACAGTTCTAGTACTTTGCTATTCTTGCTTGTCAAAAACCCACAAGCATTTTGAGGTGGAAAAAACTGTTCTCTTGGAAAATCACCAACCAGTACAACTCATAAGTGTTGTAAGAGCAGGAGATGATTTCCCTGCAGAGTTGTCAGAAGGACAGTTTTTGCTATAATGGTTCAATAAGCAATTGTCTTGGGTTTTTTTTCAGTTTTTTTTCCAAGAGCCCAGCCAACCAAACAGTGGTTTTGAGCTCATGTTTTGTGTGAGATCCCACACTGCACTCATTTGATGGGAGGTTTTTTTTAATGCTGAGCAAATGCTACCCTAAACCAGTGTATTAGACTGAGATTTCAAGTTCACCAAAGTGAGCTTTGGTTACTGACTGTCTCTCTCAGCACGTTTGGTTTGGTCAAGTCAGTTGTCACTTGGGTCTTGTGAATCATATCCATGAGAAGGACAAACTGACTGTACTAAGATACATTATGTCTTTAAAACCCCTTATATACACTGAATACACAAGACCTCAGAGAAATCTGGGGAAACTCTGGAGAAAAAGAATCTCTATGCACTCACCTGAGGTACAATCACAGAATCAGTCAGCCTTGGAAGGGACCACAAGGATCAGCCAGTCCCAGCCCCCCTGCCATGGGCAGGGACACCTCACTCTAGATCAGGTTGCCAAGAGCCTCATCCAGCCTGGCCTTAAACAACTCCAGGGATGGGGCCTCAACCACCTCCCTGGGCAATCCATTCCAGGCTCTCACCGCCCTCATGCTGATGAAATTCCTCCTCACCTCCAGCATTACTCCATTCCCCCCAGTCCTGTCACTAACTGAGTTCCCAAAAAGGTCCCTCCTCAGCTATTTTGTAGCCCACTTCAGATCCTGGAAGGCCACAAGAAGGTCACCTGGGAGCCTCCTCTTCTCCAGACTGCACAACCCCAACTCTTTCAGTCTGTCCTCACAGCAGAGCAACTCCAGCCCTCTGAGCATCCTCGTGGCCCTACTCTGGACACACTCCAGCATCTCCACATCCCTCTTGTCCCAGGGGCTCCAGAACTGCCTGCAATACTCCAGGTGGGGTCTCAGCAGAGGGTGCAGAGGGAGAGAATCACCTCCCTCACCCTGCTGGCTACACTTCTGCTGCAGCCCAGGCTCTGGTTGCTCTCTGGGCTGCAAGAGCACACTGCTGGCTCCTGTTGAGCTTCTCCTCCACCAGCACCCCCAAGTCCCTCTCCTCAGGGCTGCTCTCCAGCCAGGCACTGCCCAGCCTGGATTGGTGCTTGGCATTGCCTCGACACAGCTGCAGGACCTTGCCCTTGGTCTTGTTGAAGCTCATGAGGTTGGCTTGTGCCCACCCTCTGCAGCCTGTCCAGGTCCCTCTGGATGCCATCCCTGCCCTCCAACCTGTCTGCTGCACCACACAGCTTGGTGTGATCAGCGAACTTGTTGAGGCTGCACCCAGTGCCTCTGTCCATGGCAGGGACAAAGATCTTGAACAAGACTGGTGCCAGGGCTGATCGCTGAGGGACTCTGCTTGTCACTGCCCCCACTGGAACATGGACCTATTGACAAATGTTCTTTGGCTGCAGCTATCAAGCCACTTCATTACCCATCCAGTGTTCCACCCATCAAACCCATGTCTCACCAGCTTGGAGACCAGGAGGTGGTGCGGGACAGTGCCGAAGGTTTTGCTCAGGTCCAGGTAAATGCCATCAGTTGCTCACCCCTCATACATTAATGTGAGCTGTTCATAGCAGGCCACCAGATGACAAGCACTGCTGCAGCATTATTAGGAACAAATTCTTGCAGTTAGGAGCATTTTTAGTTTTACAAGCATGAAAGAGTTCTACAGAAATATCTCACCCACAGAGGCAAATCATAGTCAAGATGCAGCTTACCTTCATATCAAGTAAGTAACTGTCTGAATTGCTACTAATGGGAAATACTATTCAGTATTTATGTCTTTTACTGCCCAAGTCTTTATTAACTTACTCAAAATAGTAAAAAGCTTATTCTCTTCACCTTTTCCTCATCTACTGTTCAGTGACTCTTAATAGAATTTCCTAAGTGTTTACACTGAAAAGATCCAAAGAGAAATTCAGATCAAAATAATTTACATTTGGGAAATGAAGTATTACTGCAAGCCCAGGCAGCTTTTAGCATTTCTAGGCTTATTAAAACTATTGCTGTAAGAGAGATGGGGGATTTGGGTTTGCATCTACTTGGAGAAATGGGATGCCATACATTTCAGCTGCTCAAATGACACTTTAGAGGCTCTGAAACTTCAGGAAATGGGATGATGTGACTATTACAGGTCATTGGAAACATAGTGCAGGAAAACCTGGTTCTGGCATCAGTTCACATCACAGGATTGAGATGGTGCTAATAAGTGCAAGTGGTTGTCAGCTGGGCCTAACAGGGCTATGAAAGCATCTCTTCACCATGCTCTAATGCGCTTTGGATCCCAGGAGAACTCCTTCATTCAGGGAGATCGCTTGCTCAGAGCATGCTGGCTGATGAAGATTGCAGCTTTCATGCTCCCTTAGAATGCAGAATGCAGGTAACAGCCTTGTGAAGAAATTCAAAGTGCTCCTGCCCTGTTAGACCAACTGTGGGCAGGCATTTTGGCTCCAGTTCAGCACCAGCATTTGGAGTGTATCTGAAAAGGAAATAACATAAGGACTGCGTGACAGAGGAGCACTACAGCGTGAAGGGCAAGTAGAAGGGGAGAGAGAATGGAGGGGAAAATAGAAATGAAATGGTTAGTGCTCCTAGCCCAGAGATGATATGGGAGCAATTGTAAGATCACAGGGCTCCATCCTGTCAGTATGAATCATTTACTCAGATCCATATGTTATACCAAATAAAGATTGAGTTCAATTACAGAGTACCCATTCCATTTGGAGGGTCTGAGCAGTATTCACAACACTCAAACTTTGCTTTCCTGGTTTATGAAATCACCAAATCCCTTTTACTGGCATTATAGACTCATAGCTCACAGTTGCCTGCTATTTATTCTGTGTATAATCTCCCTATTTTCAGGAAGTTATAAAGTGTGTATGAAAGGTTCCCTAAGGGATGAAATTCACTATAGGGAGAAGAAAGAGAAAAAAAAAATCCAACCTCAAGCTTTGAGTGATTTATTTCACAAAATAGTTTTATAAAATAAGAAAACCATTGCTGCAAGCCTTGGTCTTGTTTAAACTGTAACAGAGCCAAAGCATGAATAGTTAATAGCAGTTCTCTAACCACTTGGGCTCAAGGAAATTGAACAAAAGCAAATACCCACACACATATGTGGCCATCCCTAAAGGATCCAAAGGTCTCTCAAGAAATTAATGGTCTAAAATCTCTCAGTCAGAAAGGTATCTTTAATGCAAACAAATCATAGAACCATAGAATGGTAAGGTTGGAAGGGACCTCAAGGATCATCTAGTTCCAACCCCCTGCCATAGGCAGAGACACCTCCCACTAGCACAGCTCACTCAAGGCCTCCTCCAACCTGGCCTTGGATACCTCCAGGGAGGGAGCAGCCACAGCCTCCCTGGGCAACCTGTACCAGTGTCTCACCACCCTCACTGAAAACAACTTCCTCCTAACATCCAGTCTAAATCTCCCTTCTGCCAGTTTAAACCCATTGCCCCTTGTCCTGTCGTTGCAAGACCTTGTAAATAGTCCCTCCCCAGCCTTCCTGTAGGCCCCCTTCCGATCCTGGAAGGCTACTCTAAGGTCTTCTGGAAGCCTTCTCTTCTCCAGGCTGAAGAGCCCCAACTCTCTCACTCTGTCCTCCTGGGAGAGCTGCTGCAGTCCTCTGATCATCTTTGTGGCCTCCTCTGGACCCACTCCAACACTTCCATGTCCTTTCTGTGCTGAGGGCTCCAGAACTGCACACAGTATTTTTTTTTTCTTTTATTTTTTTAGGAATCAGGACATCAATAAGATGAGGATTTCTGATGGGAATCTGCGTGGTCTGTATTAATACAGGCAGAACTAACTAATCACATTTTGTAAAGTGTACTCTACAACTGGCTAAATGTAAATAAAGGCTTCTAGAAACAGCAGCAGGTTGAGAAGCACCCACATGCATCTGTAAATCAGCTTGGTTCCTTCTTGCTTGAAAACAAACCAACAGAGTAGTTTAACTGGTAAGTACATTGAGAAGAAAACAAGAAAAGAAGACACTCAGTCCTCAAAGGCAAGAGCTAAAACATCTCCTTTGCTTTGTTTCCCTTGCTTTAGCCACCTCTTCACAAAAGGTGACAGAAGTAAATTCAGCATTATCATTCCATACAAACCACTATGACTCCATCTTAACCACATGTAACCAATACATCTGAAGAGGGTTTTCTTCATTTGCACTGATCAATCACAGCAGCACACTGGGTTTGATGTAGATCTATCATCCGTGAACAATTTCCATTCTGCATAAGCCTGTACCTTAGGATTGGACTGAATCAGAAGGGTTCATGAAAAAAGTAACTTCTATTTAACCAAAGAACAGGGTTGCCAGGAATAAGAGCAGGTGAGAAGCACCCAGATGCATCTGTAAATCAACTTTCCTCCTTTTAGCTTGAAACCAAACCAATAAAGTAGCTTAACAGGTAAGTACATTGAGAGGAAAATGAGAAGAAATTTGCTCCTGAAACATGTCCTTTGCTTTATATTTCCTTGCTTTAGCCATTTCTTCACAAAAGGTGACAGAAGTACATTCAGCATTATCATTCCACACAAAACTCTATGAACCCATCTTAGCCACATGTAACCAGCACATCTGAAGAGGACTTTCATCATTTGCACTGATCAATCACAGCAGCACAATCAGCTTGAATCAGCTCTACCACACACAGACAATTTCCACTCTGCATAAGCCTGTACCTTCGGAGTGGACTGAATCAGAAGGGTTCATGGGAAAAGTAACTTCTATTTAACCAAAGAACAGGGCTGCCAGGAATAAGAGCAGGTGAGAAGAACCCAGATCCATCAGTAAATCAACTTTCCTCCTTTTAGCTTGGATCCAAACCAACAAAGTAGCTTAACTGAGAAGTACATTGAGAGGAAAATGAGAAGCGCAAGACATGTAGTCCTCAAAGGCAAGAGCTAAAACATCTGTAAATTATAAACCTAGAGAGACAGGTAGAAGCTGATTCTGACTTGAATAGCCTTAGTTTATTCCAGCAGCCTTCCCTTCTTCCCTGGGAATTCTCTTTGTGTAAATAAGGCTGCTTACATCAGGCTGGCTTTTCAAAGGAGCCTAGCAATGCAGCGATACAAAGCCTACTGGGTGAGATTCACACATAATTTAATGTTCCTTCCTACTGGAAGGACAGTCTGTAGATTTTTAGTATACTTAAGGACAAAATCCTTAAGTTTTCAGTGGGAGAAAGAGTAGCTCAGTTAGGTTCCTTTGAAAATCCAAGCCAGATTTCACAAGAGGAGAGCACAGCATAAATAACAACGGGTTTCACTACCAAAGCTCTTTCATCCATCAAACACTTGGAATCCTATACTGTGCAGAAACACCAAATAAGGATATTTTCACTGGAGGATTAGAATGGTGCAGGCATGTTTTGTACAGGCAGAAATCCCATTAATGCCAACTTTTTAACAGCAATTTGTCTTATCTGTGTTTCATACTTAGGTACACATGCTCAACTCATTCGGAGGTTGTGGATCTTTGCCTGCGCCTAAATAATTGTACACCGAGTTGCAAGCTTGATCCTTAGGCTTGCAGGATCACAGGATCACAGAATCACAGAATGGTAAGGTTGGAAGGGACCTCAAGGATCATCTAGGTCCAACCCCCTGCCATAGGCAGGGACACCTCCTACTAGTACAGGTCACTCAAGGACTCATCCAAACTGGCCTTGAACACCTCCAGGGAGGTTGTGGAGCACAGAATCACCCAACATGATAGAAGAATACATTGGGTGATTCTGTGCTCCACAGCCTCCCTGGGCAACCTGTGTCAGTGTCTCACCACCCTCACTACAAAGAACTTCCTCCTAACATCCACTTTCAATCTCCCCTCTGACATTTCAAACCCATTGCCCCTTGTCCTGGCATTGCAAGACCTTGGCAATAGTCCCTCCCCAGACTTTCCCTAGTCCCCTTCAGTTAT
>VWZE01002148.1:14414-24860 GCA_013396675.1 Eubucco bourcierii | reverse complement strand
CTCCAACACTTCCATGTCCTTCCTGTGCTGGGGGTTCCAGAACTATATACAGGACTACAGGTGGGGTCTGAGGAGAGCAGAGCCAAGGGGCAGAATCTATGATTCTATGATTTCAGATAATGAGAAGGTTTAAAAAAATAAAAATCTCAATATATTTTTTTTTAAACAAAATAGTTTTGAAAATACATTAACTTCTCTCTTTTATATATATATATATATATATATATATAACCACAGAAACAGAATGTTGGGGAATGAGAAACCAACCTCGGCCCTCCACCTTGTCAAAATAGAATCATAGAATGGTAAGGTTGGAAGGGACCTCAAGGATCATCTAGTTCCAACCCCCTGCCATAGGCAGGGACACCTCCCACTAGTACAGGTCACTCAAGACCTCATCCAATACACACACACACAGACACACACTCACACACACACAGACACACAGACACACAGACACACACTCACACACACACACTAATAATTATAGCTATGACTCATACAAATCAAGCTTTCAGATACCTTGTCACAAAATAAAGGTCAAGTTGCAGAAAAGCCCTACAAGGATTTCTCTAAGAACATAAATGGATAACATTTTAAAACCCAAAAACTAATGAAAGTTACAGCATATACAACTTATTACCCAAGTTCATTTCTGGTGCCTGCTTTTCAAACCAGAATTTTAATCTGGCTCTACCATGTGGTTAATTCTACACACACAAAAAGAGGGGAAAAAAAAAATAAAAAAGAACTCTTTACGATGCACACTAAAAATGTTTATGGCACTGCTGTAATTTCATCAGTGGTTATCAATCAGCAGCCTAGGAAAAGGTCTGCAGTTTTATATGCCACCATTTCATACTGCTGACATTGACTTCCTCGTTAGAATGACTCTGATCTTAAATAAAGTGAAGGAAAACACACGAAGAAGAGTCATGCAATCCAACTTCAATAATCTGTTCATCATCAATTAGCACTGGGAATAAATTACTCTCTTAACCAAGAAATCATAAGCAACCAGAAAAAAAAAAAAGTAATCTGCACACCCCAGCATTAGAAATCTTTATCATCTAATTAATTATGTAGAAATACTGTGTTTAATTAGCCTGGATTTAGATGGCTGTTGCCACAATTCAACTAAAAAAAAAGGCAAAGGGTAGTTGTTAAGTCCATCCACTGCCACAGATTTTCAAGTCTGCCAGGTTTTGCCTCATGTTTATGTTTAAAAAGGTAAAAGCCACACTGAACTAAAATGACTCTGAGGTTGTCAGCTTAACTGAACAGGAGAGAAAAGGAGTGGCACAGTAGAAGAGGAGCTCTAATAAATAAACCCAAATAATTATGTCTAAAAATTAATCAGCGCAGGAGGTTTGACACAAAGGTCGTTTTAGAGGCGATAAAAGTGTCACTGCCAGCTCTACATTCCCATCAGATGACTCTGACAATAGAATTTTATCACCTTTATTTTAGGGAGTATAATTTAAATAAAAGGGCCTGCAACCAAATAAACCCTTACTTACCTTCTGCAATATCCTCATCAATTTTTAACACAACAATATATCAAAGCGTCAGGCAAAATTTGGAGTCAAGTGCTTGAAAAGGTAGCTCCAGTAAGCTGATTGTATGCTTGATAGTGCCTCTTATTAAAAGGAAGCCATGGAGTCCTGGATGCAGTCCTGGAGTCCCCAGCACAGGAAGGACATGGAAGTGTTGGAGCGGGTCCAGAGGAGGCCACCAAGATGCTGAGAGGGCTGCAGCAGCTCTGCTGTGAGGACAGGCTGAGAGAGTTGGGGCTCTGCAGCCTGGAGAAGAGAAGGTTTCCAGATGACCTTGGAGTGGCCTTGCAGGATCTGAAGGGGGCTACAAGAAGGCTGGGGAGGGACTATTGACAAGGACTTGTAATGTCAGGGCAAGGGGCGATGGGTTTGAAGTGTCAGAGGGGAGATTGAAAGTGGATGTTAGGAGAAAGTTCTTAGAGAGTGGTGAGACACTGGCACAGGTTTACCAGGGAGGTTGTGGAGCACAGAATCACCCAATGCAATCTTGAATCACATTGGTTGATTCTGTGCTCCACAACCTCCCTGGAGGTGTTCAAGGCCAGTTTGGATGAGTCCTTGAGAGAGCTGCACTAGTGGGAGGTGTTCCTGCCTATGGTAGGGGGCTGGAACTGAATGATCTTTGAGGTCACTTCCAACCTTACCATTCTATGATTCTGTGATCTCCATCAAGAAGCACATAGACATTTTCAGATGTCCCTGGCAAGAGAACTTCCTGCAGTTCCCAGACACCATCATCCAGATAGTCCTGGGGGAGAGAGACTAACTGAAAGATGGAGTCTGTTCCAAGAGGAAAAGGCAAAACCAATGTCCCAAGAGACCCCTGGCTGGAGGATTCTGTCTGTGCTTCTCACACAAAGACACTGATGACACAAAATTTGCTGTTTGGTACCCCTCAGGCACACAGCCCAGTCAGAACTTGCCCAGTTACTCAACATATCTACCGTGACTATAACAACTCCCAAAGCCATTGATGTGTTAAAATGGACATACAAAACCCAGGCACAAACTCAGAGCCAGTGAGGATTCTCTGCATGCAGAGCCCTATCCTGCTCTGCAGCAGAGGGGCATCATGACAAACAGTCACCTCCCTGAAGCACTCCTCTTTCACTGATCTTCATGGGCCTGGACGATGTTCTGCTGCCGCAGTAAAATTTGTCATCTCAGTGATGTCTCATTTCACATTAGCCCTGCTACTAATGCCACACCGTGCTCTCTACCTTTCCCAAGGCTGTCCATGTGCTGAGCACTGAAGCCCAGGCTGTAAGGAATAATGCAGCACTTCATTTCATGCACAATTCACATTCTTAATAGGCGTGAAGGCCACATTCATTCAAAGAGGATTTCGAAGGTCTACCTCATTTTACAAATCGATTTTAACTGTGATCTCTACCTTCATTTTACTAGTTACAAGAAAAACGTGTTCAAGCAGGTCTAGAGAAGTTCTCCTCTCCCTCTGCACTGCCCTGGTGAGACCACATCTGGAATGCTGTTTTGAGTTTTGCCTCCCCAGCTCAGGAGAGAGAGGAATCTACTGGAGAGACTCCAACAGAGAGTTTCAAGGATTTTTGGGAGACTTAAATGTCTGACTTACAAAGAGAGACTGAAAGACCTGGAGCTGTTTAGTCTGGAGAAGAGAAGGTTGAGAGGGGATCTTATCAATACCTATAAATGTCTAAGGGGTAGGCGTCCAGATCAAGGTGCCAGGTTCTTTTCAGTGGTGCCCAGTGCTAGGACACTGGGAAGACAAGGAACAAGGGGTACAAACTACAGCACATGCTCCTCAACACAAGGAGCCAATTCTTTATGGTAAAGGGGACAGAGTCCTGCAACAGCTTGCTTGGACAGGTTGTGGAGTCTCTCTGAAGAGTTTCAAAACATTCCTGGATGTGTTCTTGTTTGACCTGCTCAAAGTGATCCTGCTTTGGCACTGGGTGGACTCTACAGAGGTCCCTACCAACCCCTACAATAGTGTGATGCTGTGCTTAAGCCTATACATCTTTGTCTGCAGATTGCTAATCAATTATATTACCTGAACTGCTGTAGCAGTATAAGAAGTGAAAACAATTAAGACACTATTAATGATTATTATAGTACAAGAGTGCTTTAGGAAGACTAATAGTGGAGACCATGTTAATCTCATTTTTTTTTTTTTTATGGTGCAAAGTAATCAAGCCACGTTTATGATAAGGGATCTAAGTTTTAGTGATTTACAGCACTACAACTCTTGCTTTTATTCCTTGAGTCTGCTTGGTGTAATTCAAGAGTGTTGTGCTGGTTTGAGGCTAATTGGAATATTTTACTGAGAGGAATTAAATTCTTAACTGTGAGAAGAAATTAAAAACAGCAACACTAACCTAAATCATTCATTCTTCTACTAAGAAATGCAATTAGTCAAAACATGGATCAGGCTCTCACTTCTTGGTTAGTTCTTAGTTTGTTTTGCTCCTTCACTCTGGCAGTCTGTGGTTGCTTCTGCCTTAACTCCAATCCAACTCCAATCCAATTCCTCTAACCTCCTTGCCCTCTTTTTTGACACCTTACCTCAGATCTCTCCAGATTTATCATGTGAGATACATGGGGACTGATTTGGTTATTTCTGAAGGGAGTGAAAGAGGGGGAAGGAGGGGGGAGGTTTGGGTCAGGAGCCTCCTGACAATCTGAATGTTTTGGAGGGGTTTTGTGTTTCTGTATTACTTCTAACTTGTATATAACTGCAAATATTTGTGTATATTTTGTACAGATCTGCTTGTAAATATTGCTAAGCTGTGAGTCTAAAGCTTCATTCCTTAACTTCCAGCAGGCTGAGTCTAGTCTGGGTGATATCATTGAGTGTGGGGGGTGGGTAAGTCCCAAACCATCACAAGTCTTCACAGTGTCCTTTTAGAAACATCTTTGTTTCTGGTTTAAATCACTCAGAGACCAGCAGTCAAAATAAATAGGTGGCAACAGAGAAGACTTACCTCCTGGGAGTCAGCCTCTGGAGCTGGAATCTTCATCTGAGGTTCTTTGTTCAGCAGTTAGGTGAGCAGTGCTTTGGTGCCTCGTTAGCAATTCAGTCTTGAGTTCCCAGAATTAAAGAGATTCATTTGTCAAGATCCTGCATAGAAGGATTAAAGATTCTTGGGTCAGCAGGAACACTGAAGAACATTGTTCTACTCTGGGATAAGAGCATGCAATTACCTTTTTTTTTTTTTTTTTTTTTTTTTTTTTTTTTTTTTTTAAAGAGCCTGAGCGTCTCAAAAGTAGGTCTTATTCTCTGGAGTAACTTAAGCATCCAGTGCAAAGTTGCCTTTGAACTAGAATCAGAATCTCACCTCTTTCTTGGAGTGGCCTTCCAGGATCTGAAGGGGGCTTCAAACCCATTGCCCCTTGTCCTGGCATTGCAAGACCTTGCCAGTAGTCCCTCCCCAGCCTTCCTGGAGCCCACTTCAGATATCGGAAGGCTACTCTAAGGTCTCCTTGAAGCCTTCTCTTCTCCAGGCTGCAGAGCCCAAACTCTCTCAGCCTGTCNCCTGTTCCTCAGGGCTGCTTTCAACCATTCCCCACTCAGTCTGAATTTGTGCTTGGCATTGTGCCTACCCAGGTACAGGACCTTGCACTTGGCCTTGTTGAATGTCCTGAGGTTGGCCTGGGCACACCTCTCCAATCACAGCCCTGATGTTGCCAACCCCACCACTAAAGCAGATACATTCTTTGCCTACCACATAATATATCTGAGAAGGAACACACTCACCCATCTCTCTACAATACACTGACCTGAGTAAACATAATCCAACAGCAGCTCCAGGAAGCTGTTGCAGACAACTAACAGCGAGGGGTGGTTTGCTTCCTAACAGAGATCACAGCATCACCAGGGTTGGAAGAGACCTCAAAGCTCATCAAGTCCAACCCATCACCACAGACCTCAAGACCAGACCATGGCACCAAGTACCATGTCCGAACCTGCCTTGAATACCACCAGGGATGATGACTCCACCACCTCCCTGGGCAGTCCATTCCAGCAGCCAATGAGATGAGACAAAATGTTCTACTGAAATGGTTTTCTGAGAACAAAGCTACTAAAAAAAAAAAAAAAAAAACAACCCACAGAGAATCACAGAATTGTCAGAGTTGGAAAGGACCTCCAGTTGCAGCCTCCCCTACCATGGGCAGGGACACTTTCCACTAGATCAGATTGCCTAGAGCCACACACCAGTGATCAAACAAAAAGGCAACCAACATTTTATCCACAGATTTTGACTATTCTACATTTTTATACTCAAAAGTAGCTCAATTAAATTAATAAAGAACAATACAAAGAATTTATAATCATGTTGGTTCCAGACTCTTGTCACCTGTGGATTCTCTAGAAATAGCTTTCTCACAATGTCATATAAATAAAGATCATCTTTTGCAAGCTGTGGCAGCAAATGAACCCCATCACCTCATTCTATAATGCTATGGAAAAACCATTTCCATTCTCTGAGAGATGTTTTTGTTCTATCCAGGGATAATATCTTGTCAGAAAATCTGTGATGTGGATGTTGGTACAGTTTGTAATTTAATTCTAGAGAAGAACATTTCCTCTTCTGCTTCTCTAGGTACATTTATAAATGGAAACACTCAGAAATAGAAAGCTGAATGATGATGCTGAAGGGTTTGGGATATAGAATCACAGAATGGTAAGGTTGGAAGGCACCTCAAGGATCATCTAGTTCCAACCCCCTGCCATAGGCAGGGACACCTCCCACTAGTACAGGTCACTCAAGGCCTCCTCCAACCTGGCCTTAAGCACCTCCAGGGAGGGAGCAGCCATAACCTCCCTGGGCAACCTGTGCCAGTGTCTCACCACTCTCACTGCAAACAACTTCCTCCTAATATTCAGTTTCAATCTCCCCTCTGCCACTTCAAAACCATTGCCCCTTGTCCTGGCATTGCAAGACCTTGTCAATAGTCCCTCCCCAGCCTTCCTGTAGCCCTCTTCAGATCCTGGAAGGCTACTCTGAGGTCTCCTGGAAGCCTTCTCCTCTCCAGGCTGCAGAGCCCCAACTCTCTCAGCCTGTCCTCACAGCAGAGCTGCTGCAGCCCTTTGAGCAACTTCATTGCCTACTCTGGATCCACTCCAACACTTCCACGTCCTTCCTGTGCTGGGGGTTACTGAACTTCACACAGTTCTTCTCCAGTGCAACATGGTCTTTCATGGGGAAAGCTCTTCGTGTTTTTTTACCACAAGCAGCAAGATCCATCAAAAGAAAAGCAAACAGTTGAACTTCCTAATGTCAAGAAGACAGAGCATGCATATACGTGAGCACACATTTGGAGTGAAAATTGATTACATAAAGTTCTTTAACTTCTTGGTATTTCTTTTCTTCTTCTGTCCTTTCACTTGTTGGGGGGTACTGGTGAGACTTCATCAAGCATCACAGTATCACCAAGCTTGGAAGAGACCTCAAAGATCATCAAGTCCAACTCATTACCACAGCCCTCAAGACCAGACCATGGCACCAAGTGCCACGTCCAAACCCGCCTTGAACACCTCCAGGGACGCTGACTCCACCACCTCCCTGGGCAGCCCATTCCAGCAGTCAATGACTCTCTCAGGCAACAACTTTCTCCTCACCTCCAGCCTAAACTTCCCCTGGCACAGCTTCAGACTGTGTCCTCTTGTTCTGCTGCTGCTTGCCTGAGAGAAGAAAGCAACCTCCTCCTGGCTACAACCACCCTTCAGGTAGCTGTAGACAGCAAGAAGGTCTCCCCTGAGCCTCCTCTTCTCCAGGCTAACCAATCCCAGCTCCCTCAGCCTCTCTCCATAGGGCTGTGCTCCAGGCCTCTCCCCAGCCTCGCTGCCCTTCTCTGGACACACTCAAGCACCTCAATGTCCTTCCTAAACTGAGGGGCCTAGAACTGGACACAGGACTCAAGGTGTGGCCTAAGCAGTGCAGAGTCCAGGGGGAGAATGACCTCCCTGCTCCTGCTGGCCACACTATTGCTGATGCAGGCCAGGATGCCATTGGCCTTCTCGGCCACCTGGGCACACTGCTGGCTCATGCTAAAAATACAAATATATATACATAACATATAAATACATATATATAATAATATATAGCAAGTGTTCTCTGAGACTCTAACAGGGCTCAAAATATATGCAGATGTAATTTGGTCCCACTCTATCTGCCATGCACAAGGTAAAAGCTTTTAGCAGGTAGGAAGCAGGTGTCCTGGCTTGCCTGTCATGGATAGTTTTGATAACTGTAGTAATTCTTTAAACAACAAAAAAAGTAAGATTTAAAAAAAAAATGGAGTCCTATGCTGTGCTGTAGCCTCAGGCTCCCCATAATGTGGTCTTTTATTAGAACTGTATGTAATACAGATCTAGAATTATCACTTTCACTTCATCAAATCCTCCATTTTCAGCTTGTCTCGCTCCTGGCAAGAGCTTTTTTGGTACCTTCTTAAATTCCACCCCCCCCCTCCCATTTCCAGATTGGATTATACCTGAAAATAGAATCCAGAAACCTTTAAACAAGTTTCCATTCCATACTGCCTAGAGATTTTTCTTTTTGAATTCTGTTTAACTAGTGGGAGGTGTCCCTGTCTATGGCAAGGGGTTGGAACTAAATGAGCTTTGAGGTCACTTCCAACCTTACCATTCTATGATTTTAAGTTCTGTCCTGTAATTTGTTTAACACCTATGTGCTGTAAAGGAACAGTCAAAGAAATTCACAGGATAAATAATTTTGTGATTCTTCCAAACCAGCATGTCACAAAGGGTACAAAGTGTATATTTACTGAAGCAAGCCAACAACCTGTCTTTATTTGTTTGTGTATTTTCTATCCCAATGTTAATATTTCAGTCAAAATACTATTAAGCAGCTTAAATATTGAGGAAGTACAAATAAGCTAAAGGGTGTTTTAAACGTAAATAATTATGCAGTTCTATCAAGGTCAGTGCTACCAAGCTCATGGAATCACCTAGGTTGGAAGAGAGTTCCCAGTTCATCCAGCACAACCTAGCACCCAGCCATAGCCAATCAACCAGAGCATGGCACTAAGTGCCCCAGCCAGGCTTTGCTTCAACACCTCCAGGGACAGCGACTCCACCACCTCCCTGGGCAGCCCATTCCAATGGTAAAATAACAAGGGACAGTGTGTGGAAGTTGATGCATGTGGACAAAAAAATAACACAGACTCCATGTAGAACACACAAAAGCTCTGAAACCCTAGTCCAGTCCCCTTGGTATCACCAAAAGCACACAGTAGGATGCTCACATTTACACCACATATCTCATTCAGATAGGTCTTACCTTAGAATTATTGATTTGTAGAATCAGGCAGGTTGGAAGAAAGCTCCAAGCTCACNTCACAACCTCCCTTCAGGTAGCTGCAGAGAGCAATGAGCTCTGCCCTGAGCCTCCTCTTCTGCAGGCTGCATACCCCCAGCTCCCTCAGCCTCTCCTCACAGGGCTGTGCTCCAGGTCCCTCCCCACTTTCAGCACCGCCGCCAGGGTCAGCACCGCCGCCAGGGTCAGCACCGCCGCCAGGGTCAGCACCGCCACGCCTATGACTCGAACAGTTTCCTACACTTGCTCCCTAGGTTTCTTTAAAGCCAAATCTTTGTCTTTAATCTTCAGATTAGCCCTGTAAGCATAGATTCAGTTATGCCAAATGTGCATCAAACACTAAACACCTCAACGTGAAGGTTTCACCTTGAGTTGCATCCAGATTCATACCGTTTCAAGTGTACCCATGAATAATGCAAAACGAGAGCCAGCATAATCCATAGGGGTGTTGTCATGCAAGAGTTTGTTAAATGCCGACTGACCTCAGGTGCTTGGAAACTTTCAGTGCCTTTAGATGCTGATACTTCTGTCAGACAATATGTGCAAATCCTTTGGCTAGACTTGTGAGGTGAAATTGCTCAACACTGGGGATTTTTCAAGGAAACCTCAAACCACTTGAAACACAGCTGATCTCAGATCTCATTTTATACCCCAAACCAGAAGGGAAGTTCTTGAACCTTGTATGGAACACCAGCTTTAGGTGGAATATTTTTTCCCCCCCTCTACTACTGAATGTAAGATTCACTTGAAGTTAATTCTGCAATATCATTAAATCTAGACTATAGACATCCAAAAGCATTGCTAAATTCCTGCTGCTCCAGGGAACTTGCCATGCCAGGATTAAAAAAAAAAAAAATCACTGGCACTGGATCCATTAAATCACTGTAGTTTCACAGAAAATTATTGCAGTTTCAGTTAAAAAGATTAATTTGATAAAGCATTTTGAAATTTCAGAGAGTTTTTCAGTTAAAAAAAGGTTAATTTTATAAAGCATTTAACTTCAGAGAGTTTAAAGTTTTTCAGTCAGAAAGAGGTTAATTTTATAAAGCATTTTGAAATTTCAGAGTCTTTCAGTTTAAAATAGGTTAATTTTATAAAGCATTTTTAAGTTTCAGAGAGTTTTTCAGTTAAAAATAGTTAATTTTATAAAGCATTTTTAAATTTCAGAGAGTCTCAGTTTAAAATAGGTTAATTTTATAAAGCATTTTTAAGTTTCAGAGTCTTTCAGTTTAAAATAGGTTAATTTTATAAAGCATTTTTAAGTTTCAGAGAGTTTAAAGTTTTTTCAATTAAAAATAGGTTAATTTTACAAAGCATTTTGAAATTTCAGAGTCTTTCAGTTTAAAATAGGTTAATTTTATAAAGCATTTTTAAGTTTCATAGAGTTTAAAGTTTTTCAATTAAAAATAGGTTAATTTCACAAAGCATTTTGAAATTTCAGAGAGTTTTTCAGTTTAAAATAGGTTAATTTTATAAAGCATTTTTAAGTTTCAGAGAGTTTAAAGTTTTTCAATCAGAAAGAGGTTAATTTTACAAAGCATTTTGAAATTTCAGAGAGTTTTTCAGTT
>VWZE01002148.1:2762-13027 GCA_013396675.1 Eubucco bourcierii | reverse complement strand
AAAAAAAAAAAAAAAAAAAAATCATCACAAATGACAGCAGCTTGCAGATTGGATTAGAGATGTTCCTGCCTGTTGTCTGGAGAAGAAAGCCACACAAGCGAGGGCGTTAGGTAGCACAGCAGTAGAGCTGCCACTGGCTTTACAACTAATTAACAGCTGTGAAACGAGGTGATTCTGCAAACAGACTGAGAACAGGGAAGGATGTGATTGATTGTTCTGAAAGAAAACAAACCAAAAAACCCCTGTATTTGAAAGCAGCTCAGGTAGTTTGTGAAAGCTCAGCTCCAACTGAAAAGCCAGAGGAAAAGCAAGCGTGTATTAACTGCTTCTTATGGTCTGAGGGAGAGTTCAGAGTGAGTATGGCTGGAAACATCTATCTTCTTCTTCTGGCTACAAATATGCTGCTGAAGAGAATATTGTCCCTAGCTACCTGTGCCGAAATCTGATGCATCCACATTACTGACAGCTGAGCTCCTTGCTTAATCACACTTTGACACACTGCTTCAATCAACTCACTCTGATAAGTGAAATGAATTAGTGAGTGACCACAAAAGCAACTCAGCCTACTTAAAACAACCCTACTGTTCCAGGATAGGACTCGACACAACTGCTGCATTGCTGTCACAGAATCATAGAACATTAGGGGTTGGAAGGGACTTCATCCAATCCAATCCCCCTTCCAGAGCAGGTAGGAACAGTTCCAGGTGGGTTTTGAATGTCTCCAGAGACGGAGACTCCACAACCTCTCTGGGCAGCCTATTCCAAGGGGCCTTCAGCACCACGGATCAGTGAAAAGGTTTTTGCTGTATTTGCATCGAACCTCCTCTGTTGTAGCTTGCCCCCATTACTCCTTGTCCTATCACTGGACAACCCTGAGCAGAGCCTGGCTCTGTCCTCCCAACACTGCCCTGCACATCAGAGGGACCTGGACAGACTGGAGAGTTGGGCCCAGGCCAACCTGATGAAATTCAATAAGGCCAAGTGTAAGGTCCTGCACCTGGGTAGGCACAATCCCAAGCACAAATACAGGCTGGGTGGTGAATGGCTGGAGAGCAGCCCTGAGGAAAAGGACCTTGGAGTCTGGGTTGATGAAAAGCTCAACATGAGCCTGCAGTGTGCACATGCAGCCCAGACAGCCAACCGAGTCCTAGGCTGCATCAAGAGAAGCGTGGCCAGCAGGGCAAGGGAGGTGATTCTGCCCCTTTACTCTGCTCTCGTCAGACCCCACCTGGAGTACTGTGTGCAGTTCTGGAACCCTCAGCACAGGAAGGACATGGAAGTGTTGGAGCGGGTCCAGAGGAGGGCCACAAAGATGATCAGAGGGCTGGAGCAGCTCTCCTATGAGGACAGGCTGAGAGAGTTGGGGCTCTTCAGCCTGGAGAAGAGAAGGCTTCGAGGGGACCTGATAGTAGCCTTCCAGTATCTGAAGGGGGCCTACAGGAAGGCTGGGGAAGGATTATTTACAAGGTCCTGCAATGACAGGACAAGGGGCAATGGGCTTAAACTGGCAGAGGGGAGATTTAGACTGGATGTTAGGAGGAAGTTCTTTACAGTAAGGGTGGTGAGGCACTGGAACAGGTTGCCCAGGGAGGTTGTGGATGCTCCCTCCCTGGATGTGTTCAAGGCCAGGTTGGATGAGGCCTTGAGTGAGCTGTACTAGTGGGAGGTGTCCCTGCCTATGGCAGGGGGTTGGAACTAGATGATCCTTGAGGTCCCTTCCAACCTTACCATTCTATGATTCTATGATCTTTAGAAACATGAATGAAGTCTCCCCTTCAGGCTCCTCCCAGCCCCAGCTCCCTCAGCCTTTCCTCAGCAGGGAGATGTTTACTGCCTGCAGTATCTTTGTGGCTCTGTGCTGGACTCTTTCAAGCAGTTCTCTGAGGTTCTTCTTGAACCGAGGGGACCAGAACTGGGCACAATACTCCAGACACAGCCTCACCAGGGCAGAGCAGATAATGGTTTAGGATAGGAAAGTACACTATAGCTGTAGTATCCTTCTCTTGAACTCACCTTTCTTTGCATTTTTTGTTACACTGTTACTTATCTTCCTATTCTTATCCTGTGCCAGTAATTTTTTGTACCCTGCCTATTCTTTATGAGGAGAAGTTTGAAAAATAAGTTCAATAAATCATCCCTCTATGTAATCAATAAACTATAACTTCCACTGAATGGAAGACTCCTTGCAACCAACTTAATCAAAACCCTTCCTCCCAAACATTTCTGCCTCCAAAAGTTACTCTGTTTTATTTAGAATTCCCACCCCGGGTGCCTCTTCCACAGGATATTAATGTTTTGGTTTTCTGAACAGTTTATTCCTAATAGGTAGGGCTATCAAATCACATCAAGTTCTTTTAAGAGTAAAAGGAATATTACTAGAAAACCTTCATGGAAGTTCAGAAATGACCTGCCAGAGGAGAGTGAGGTGCTGGCATTTTCAGATGATGGAAACACTTTCAAGAGTATAAAAACAAATTGCAAGGGAGCCATAGACACCAGCATAAATGGGTGGAAGATGGTGCTAGATGAAACTTATATACACTGATGGTTCATCTTGGACATGAAACTGTTGGAGTGGGTCCAGAGGAGGCCACAAATGTGATCAGAAGGCTGCAGCTGCTGCTCTGAGATCAGGCTCCAAGAGTTGGGGCTCTGCATCCTGAAGAAGAGAAGGCTTCCAGAAGACCTTAGAGTAGCCTTCCAGAATCTGAAGGGGGCTCCAGGAAGGCTGAGGAGGGACTATTGACAAAGTCTTGTAATGCCAGGACAAGGAGCAATGGGTTTAAAGGGTCAGAGGGAAGATTGTAACTGGATGTTAGGAGGAAGTTCTTTACAGTGAGGGTGGTGAGACACTGGCACAGGTTGCCCAGGGAGGTTGTGGCTGCTCCCTCCCTGGAGATGTTCAAGGCCAGGTTGGAGGAGGCCTTGAGTGACCTATACTAGTGAGAGGTGTCCCTGCCTATGGCAGGGTGTTGGAACTAGATGATCCTCGAGGTTCCTTCCAACCTTACCATTCTCTGATTCTATGATCTCCAAGCTGTATGCCTTCATTGTAAGTTTAGACACAATTACAGAAAGGTGCAATTTTTTTCTGTCTTTTTCATTCTTAAATTGTTGTCGACCTCCTTTGTTGCAATGGACCTTCAGCAATTCTCAGGAGACCCAACTTGCCACTTCTTTGAGTTGTATTTATGTAGCTGATCATCAGCATAACCCTCTTGTCTGAATGTTAAAAAACATCTTTTTCCTGTTTCTATCTGCCAGAAGTCAAAGATCTGAACTCTAATTTTGCAAGCAATGATACTTGTCTGCCTTTGAAACGAAGCATACAAAGCAGTTTGTTCTCTGTGAAGGAAAGATCTACAGCAGCAGTCAGGGCACTCAGTTCAGTTGTACTGCAGCAACTTACTTGACAAGGAGTCAGGTAAGTAAACATTTCCCACAGAGCAAGAGATCTACAGAATGTGTACTTTTGTCAGTCTAAGATCTAGAGAACAAGACCAAACAAAAATTGTTTGACTTTGCTGCTGCAATAAAGCCAGACAAGGCAGAGCCATACGAGCACTGCTCAGGCCATGTCTGGAGTCTTGTGCCCAGTTCTGGGCCCCTCCATTCAAGAGAGATGGTGAGGTGCTGGAAGGTGTCCAGAGAAGGGCAGCAAGGCTGAGGAGGGACCTGGAGCACAGCCCTGTGAGGAGAGACTGAGGGAGCTGGGGGTGTGCAGTCAGAAGAGGAGGCTCAGGGCAGAGCTCATTGTTCTCTGCAGCTGCCTGAAGGGAGGTTGTAGCCAAGTGGGGTTGGGCTCTGCTGCCAGGCACCCAGCAACAGAACAAGGGGACACACTCTCAAGTTGTGCCAGGGCAGGTCTAGGCTGGATGTTAGGAGGAAGTTGTTGGCAGAGAGAGTGATTGGCATTGGAATGGGTTGCCCAGGGAGGTGGTGGAGTTGCCATCCCTGGAGGTGTTGAAGCAAAACCTGGCTGGGGCACTTAGTGCCATGGTCTGTTTGGTTGGTTAGGGCTGGGTGCTAGCTTGGAGGTCTCTTCCAATCTGGTTGATTCTATAATTGTAAGCAGTTCTCATAATAATGGCAAATTCAGCCTTGATACCCACCTAACAGTAACAGTGATGCTAATGTAAGCATATATGCATCACTCATTACAGCAAATACAGGTACTTGACCTCCTGTCTCTGTCAGTGTTAGTTCACTACTTGACAAGGTTTGATATCAGTAAGGTCACTGAAGCAAATGAACAGACAAAGTGAGCAAGGAAATGTGGATAGATTTTTCTGTGTAATGGGAAATCTAAGTACAAAAGACTATGTCTGGAGAAAAATACATACAGTTATTTCCTACCAGCTGGAGGTGAAAGAAAAAAAAAAAAAGGAAAAAACCAAACCACAAAAACTCCTCAGCTTGTCACAGCTAACTACAGCAGTTAATTTTATTATCATCATTATTACCTTCTTATTGCAATAGCACCTAGATGATCAGTCTGGGAGTTGAGTACCCTGCTGTGGTATGAGCTGAATACATAGAACACAAACACAACCCCTGCTCCAAATGATTCACCTGCAAAGGCCTACAGAGAATTGAAATGCAGCTTGGTTTTAAAGTACAGTAGAGTTTAGTGTGGAAACTAGCATGAGGAGGTACAAAAACATGACGTGGTATGGTAAAATAAAGAGCAGCAGATTTTCATGTCAAACTGAGCATGAGTGGTTACAAAACATAGTATGGTAAAATAAAGACCAGTAAGTTGTAGAATTGAATTCTGGTAAAATAAAGACCAGTAGGTTGTGGAATTGAATTCTGGTAAAATAAAGACCAGTAGGTTGTGGAATTGAATTCTGGTAAAATAAAGACCAGTAGGTTGTGGAATTGGATTATGGTAAAATAAAGACCAGTAGGTTGTGGAATTGAATTCTGGTAAAATAAAGACCAGTAGGTTGTGGAATTGAATTCTGGTGAAATAAAGACCTGTAGGTTGTGGAATTGGATTATGGTAAAATAAAGACCAGTAGGTTGTGGAATTGCATTATGGTAAAATAAAGACCAGTAGGTTGTAGAATTGAACTTAGCATGAGTAGGTACAAAACATGGCATGGTAAAGCAAAGACCAGTAGATTTTAGAGTTGAATTTACATTGTGTGGTTAGAGAACATGGTATGGTAGAATCATAGAATGGTAAGGTTGGAAGGGACCTCAAAGATCATCTAGTTCCTATCCCCTGCCATAGGCAGGGACACCTCCCACTAGTACAAGTCACTCAAGGCCTCGTCCAACCTGGCCTTGAACACCTCCAGGGAGGGAGCAGCATAAAGTTTCCACAAGCAATGTGAAGAACCAATTATTATTAAAATAAGTGATCAGGGTGGGGAGAGTTCTGTATACTGGATAGTAATAAATAATACTAATCTTTGAAAACTCATCTGGCATTAATTGATCACCCTTCCACTACACTCAGTGTTCAGGATAAAGACTGAAAATGTGGCATTTATGTGAAGAACTTGGAAAACTTCCATGTTGGCTGTAAAATGCCAATGCCTCTCAGCTGATCTGACAATCATCACTGGCATTTTTAGCTCTGTAACCTACAGGACTTAGATCAGTGAATTGCTACTGATGAAGATGCCTCCTAGGATAGTAAGAAGGTAAAGAAGGATTGTTAGCATTCAGCCTTCACCTGCTGTGAAGTCTCTGAGCTGTCTGCAAGACGCTGGGAAATCAACACCTCTCATGAAAAGCTAACTGAATTACATTCTGTTGGCTCCTGTCCTTTGCTCATGGTAAAAGGCTGAGCTGCTCTTACAGGTAATGCACCTATAAATCGATGCAACAAAATGGCTCTGCTGACAGCACCACAGCAGACTACTCGAACAGCACCTCTTGTATCCAAGCAACACTGATGGCTGAGTCAGAAGGACCACCTGAGACATTTCTCTTGGAGAGGAAGACGCCTAAGTGTCCCAAGTTGTCATAAGAATTGAGTAAAGCAGAAGAGCATTAGATTATCTTCAGTGAATAAAGTTCAAATCCACTGGTATTTGTGGATTGAAATGAAATATTTGTGAAATGAAAAAAGAAAAAAAAAAAAGAAGGGAATTGATTTGTACTTATTTAGAAGCAGTAATATAAGTTACAACAAAGACTTTTTAGTCAATGGTATTATAGAATTTGCAACCAGGAAGAGCTGGAGTTTCAAATATCAGTTTACTGTGTCATGTTTCATACATTGGCATATCTGTGATTGATACATCATAAAAAAAAAAATATTAATACTTATCTNAAATCTATCCTTTTTTTTTTTTCCCTTATCCAATGCCAAATATCAAACATTAAAAAAGTAACAGCTTTAGTCATAAGATGCTCNTAAAAAAAAAATATTAATACTTATCTCTTCCTTAAGATAAACCTCTCTAGGTTCTTAGGATACTTCATAAAGTTGTCTTTCCCCTGCATCCCTCCTGTTATGAGATTGTAGCAGGAAAAGTTCAATGCTGAAGTTAAAATAAGCAATAAACTCATTCCAGTTAATTTATTTCTTGCAAACCTACTTACACTTTGCAGGCTTTTCAGATACACCAACAATAATTTTTATACCCAGTGGCTGTCCTACATAATACCCTTTTCAGATATATCTTTAAAGTGAGCTCCTTAGGTTAACTACAGAAAATCCAGATGCTCTGCTTCAGTTTTTTCAGGTGCATCCTGTTGGGCTTGTGATTTATTTACCCCTTTTTTATTGCTTACTTTTGGGGTTGTTTGTGGATTTTTTTCTTTGGAGGGGTTTGATTGCATTTCTTTTTTTTAAAATTATTTGATTTTCTTTGCTTTGGTTGGATTTTTGGGGCTCAATTTTGTATGTGTTTGGTTTAATTTTTTTGGGGGGGGGGCTTTGGGTTTAAATTGTTGGGTTTTTTTTTTAATCTATCCTTTTTTTTTTTTTCCCTTATCCAATGCCAAATATCAAACATTAAAAAAGTAACAGCTTTAGTCATAAGATGCTCAACTGCATACTCATACCAGAATGCAACTTTTATGGCTACTGTTCCACTTTAGTATACTGTGTCTTAAAGGTATATTTTGGAAAATGTATGCCTAAGCAATAGCTGTGGTTATTTGTGATGCACATTAAATATTTAATAGATGCTTAAACTGCAAGTTGCAGATGAAGTACCAGTAATAACTTTTGTGAGCAAGGTATCATTTGGCCAGCAACTGAGTAACAACTATGGGCATCTCCTCAAAGATCAAGAGCCATTTCTTCTAGATATAATAAAAAAAAAATACCAAACCACTTCTAAGATTTCTATCCTGTTTGTAAATGTCTCCTCTTGAAGCAATCTGCAGTCCTATCATATTTAGGAACAATGTTTGTAGTGAGGTCCATTCCCAAGCTCTTTTGCTATATATTACATAAGACTATTAGCTGCTTAGGGTAGTCACAGATGTGTCTTTCATTATTTCCTTCAAAATTTCATTAGAGATTTTGTCAATATCAATTGTCTATTTTTAAAGGGTCATCATGAGAGAGAAAAAAAAACGAGAGAGGGAGACAGAGAGAAAAAAAACGAGAGAGGGAGACAGAGAGAAAAAAAAGGAGAGAGGGAGACAGAGAGAAAAAAAAGGAGAGAGGGAGACAGAGAGAAAAAAAAAGGAGAGAGGGAGACAGAGAGAAAAAAAAAGGAGAGAGGGAGACAGAGAGGAAAAAAAAGGAGAGAGGGAGACAGAGAGGAAAAAAAAGGAGAGAGGGAGACAGAGAGAGAGGAAAAAGAGAAACCTCAAACCTCAACTGACCTTTGTTATGTTCAGGTAATGTAAGGGAGCTAAGCTTTCTTCCATGCTAACAAATTGTCTTAAGCATCATTGAAGAGAAGGATCTGTGAAGAGCAACCCACCTGTACCCACTCTGTAAGTATGTATCACTTCATTACTGATGTGCTTTTTCATCTCTGCTTGCAATGGTTCAGTCAAGCACTTGCTAATGAAACAACCCACCACAAAAAAAAAAGTTATTTGGGAGGAAACAAGAAAAGGGATGCAAGCAATGAAACACCTAAAAGAACCTAAATGAGTGGAAATTTCATTTTGAAGTCTCTTCTTCCTCTCCCAAAGACTACTGTCACCCTGTCACATCAAGTTTCAATAGGAGGAGGAAACAGGCAACTCCTTTAACAGGTCATTGCTTGTAGATCAACAATAAGAAATAACCACAAAACTGTTAAAATTCAGTTTAGCACAGTACAATTTAAAAGCAGACAGAAAAGGCCAAGTTGGTTCAGATCAAACACTACTTGCATAGCAGAAGAACCCCAGAGAGTGAGTTTCTGCACTAACCAAGAGATAGCAATGAAAGATGAGCATCAGAATGATCATCTAAGAATACTCAAAGGCTGAATGGCAGAGCAAAGAATGGATGCGAGGAGGACATGGAGATGAAACAATGAGGAACCAGACTTTTTGCATCAATACTTTCAAGGGAAGTATCTCTGAACATTTTTTAATTGCTCATGGGTCATATTCAAGCAATGTTTGCTTCTGTAGGAATCAGAGAACCATAGAAAGGTTTGGGTTGGAAAGACCGATGGGGTTTATATCTACTCAAGTCAAATTCAACACTAATACCTGCTACTCTTTGTTTTACCAGACCACGTTAAGTAGCCACTTGTGCTCAGTTTGACATGAAAACCTACTGCTCTTTATTTTACCATGTCGTGTTCTGTACCTACTCATGCCAAATTCAACACTAAAACCTCCTGCTCTTTATTTTAACAGACCATGTATTGTACCTACTCATGCTAAATTCAGCACTAAAACCTACTGCTCTTTATTTTACCAGACCATGTTCTGTACCTACTCATGCCAAATTCAACACTGATACCTAAATTCATGCTAAATTCAACTCTAAAACCTACTGCTCTTTATTTTACCAGACCATGCTCTGTACCTACTCATGCCAAATTCAACACTGATACCTAAATTCATGCTAAATTCAACACTAATACCTACTGCTCTTTATTTTACCAGACCATGTTCTGTACCTACTCATGCCAAATTCAACACTGATACCTAAATTCAACACTAAAACCTACTGCTCTTTATTTCACTATACCATGTTCTGTAGCTACTCCTTCTAATTTCAATACTAAAACCTACTGCTCTTTGCATCACCATGCCGTGTTCTGTACCTACTCACGCCAAATTCAACACTGATACCTAAATTCATGCTAAATTCAACACTACAACCTACTGCTCTTTATTTTACCATGCCATGTTTTGTATCCCCTCATGCTAAACTCAGCACTAATACCTACTGCTCTTTATTTTACCAGACCATGTTCTGTACCTACTCATGCCAAATTCAACACTAAAACCTACTACTCTTTGTTTCACTATGCCATGTTCTGTACCTACTCCTCCTAATTTCAATACTAAGACCTACTGCTCTTTGTATCACCATGCCGTGTTCTGTACCTACTCACGCCAAATTCAACACTGATACCTAAATACATGTCCTTCCTGTGCTGAGGGTTCCAAAACTGCACACAGTACTCCAGGTGGGGTCTGACAAGAGCAGAGTAAAGGGGCAGAATCCCCTCCCTTGCCCTGCTGGTCATGCTGCTCTTGATGCAGCCAAGAGCAAAAGTTCTTTTTCAGGACTCAGTGAGACAAACATCCAATTTTTCTTTCCTGAAAACACTGAAAGAAAGTGCTGTCACACAGCATTTCAGAAATGGTCTGTAACTCAAGGGCAGGCAGGGGGAAACCATTAGGGATTGGAAAAAAAAAAAAAGGTGAGTCAGAACAGATGAGAGGGAAATGTGTGTTCCAGCAGCAGATCTGGAAACGGAAGGAGACTTAAAACTTCTAAAGCTATTATCTTAAAAAGAGAGTTAAAAATTGTTCTAAAGGTTCCTCGGTAGAGTGAGGGTTGAATTAAGCACTGGAGTCTAACTTTTTTGTAGGTGGGTAAGATTTCAGAGTGCTGCTCAAGGCTTCATATGTTTTTTTTCTGCACCTACTTCAAGCTATGAAGTGATGTTTAAAAATCAAGAAGTGCAGCAACATACAACAAAACCCAACACACTACACTGTCATGTCTCCATTAAGTGTTTGGGGTTTCTTGGTGTGGGGTTGGGTTTCTTGGGGGTGTTTGGGGGGGTTTTGTTTGTTTATTTGGTTGGTTTTGTTTTGGGGTTTTTTTTTGGTGTGTGTTTGGAGCTTGGCTTTGGGGGTGTGGGAGGTGCTTGCTTTGGGGGTGT
>VWZE01002147.1:72166-83576 GCA_013396675.1 Eubucco bourcierii | reverse complement strand
GGGGGGGGGGGGGGGGGGGAGGAAGTACATTATGATGTTTAAATGGCATCGCTTTCACTTGGAGACAAATTTTAAACACCTTACAAACTTATGAGAGGATAGGTTGGCAAGGAGAAGGCAAGCTACTTTCTTGAAAGAGTTTTCTTCAATGAGAGGCAATTTCCTGAAGTGTCATCTACCTGATGTGTGTTGTTTTTCCAGATTTTCCAGAATTATATCAGTAATTTTCTCATTTAGGTCAGTTCTCACCCTTCATTTCTCTACTGTCTCCCAACTGACTTTGTAATAGGCATCTTTGTCTTTGCGTTGACAACAAATGTCTTGAAATGAGGCTTTCAAAAGGCAAGTAAATGCATCACCTAATTTGAAATGTGAAAGCCATGTTATGCCAGTTTTTCGCTGTCATTATGTAAAGCTGTAGCATCTGGGGCGTAAGAAAAAGTCAGGAGAGATGCTGTAATAGAAAGTGTCAGAACAAGTCAGTGCTTGCTCTCTCACTCTGCCTGGCAAATTTGTATAAAGCAGAGGTTTAAATAGGAAAAAACTTTACAATGTGAAAGTCTTAGAGTGATACACTGTATTTCTCTTGAAAGCTTTTACATGTACAGGCAATTGGAAATGACTCCCTCAAACATGAGGACAACTTTAATAACTGTCAAGTGTCAGTGAAGTAGGCACATAAACGGAAGAAATGTCACAGTCCATCAGCTTTTCCTTACTTCTCCAAATCGCTTTTCATTCTTTAGTCACCTAGATGTATAGAAAGACTCTCTGCAGCAGTTCAGCGCTTTATCTGCTGCAGAAAAATGTTGGTACATCTGGTTTGCAGCTTTCCTATCTGCAGAGTTCCTGCCTAGCATTCAGATTGAATTTTCACTTTAAAACTTAAGCATAATCTATCCTTGAGGTACGATTATGGTAAAAAAGTGCGATGTCTTGATATTCCGTATTTATTCTCCTCCAGTGACTTCTATAGTAACTCTACTCACTGCACATCCAAACCCAAATGCTGCTATGTGGGTAAACGCAGTTTGGTACCTGAAAGTAATGCCAGAGGCTTGATCACCCTTCTTCATCAATTTCATCAATGGAAAGCACTATTTTTAGTGACACTTTAACCATGTGAAACTAGAGATGGCTCCAAGGCACACTTACATTTCAAACATCTGAAATAAAAGGAAAGTAAGTCACACCAGAAACGGAGGCCATCCTCAGTTTGTATTTGCAGAGGCAGTCTACTGGTTTGCTTTGTACAAAAAAAAAAAAAAAAAAAAAAAAAAAAAAAGTGGATTGCAGAGTTTTACTGTAGGGCAGGGAAATTATTAGAGGGGTTGAGTGAAGGATATTTGTCAAGATCAAAGCTCAAGCAAAAAAAAATTTTAAAAGGCAATGGAAATACAGCTTCATTATTCTAGCCAAAAAGTAGGCGGAGAATGCCCGTTTTTTTAAAGTGTTCAGCCTTTTGTTACAACATTCTGATTTGATTTCACCAAATGTTTTACTCCACCCTCTGACAAGCAGTCAGTAGTAGGTTTTCCCTAATGATCTGCGCTGGGGGAGAGAAAAGAATTAATCCCATGTTCCTTGACGATTAAAAGATACAGCATATTTCTACTGCATTTTTAGTGCATATTTCCATCAAAAGGAATAAAATATTATTTTAGCTCTTCTGTGAATGATACTGATAATCTCCTACTGCTATTCCAGCAGAGTCCGAACTCCTAGCTTAGCTTTCTAGACTCTTGGAGATCCCATTTGTTTCAATTCCAACTTCTGACAGTTTATTAGATGCAGTGAGGCCATATTTATTCCTCTTATAAGGGCAAAAAGAAGGCAAAGTTTCATCAGCAGCTTAAGCAAATCTAACTTTGATCAATATATATGGAATATATATATTTAATCTATATAAACCATAAGGCACCTAGCTTGTTAGGAACTAAGTATGGGAAATCTCCCTTAATAATAAGGAAGACAGACCCTGAGACAGAGAAATATAATACTGCTTCTTTTTCCAAATGTGCCATGGTCTTTTGGTGCTTCAGAGTTGCAGGAAAATCTGAAAATAAGCTGCAGATATTTTTCATACAATTCCTATTGCAGGGCTGTGGATGCTTCATACTCTGTCTCACTGTAAACAGTATGTGATAGTCTGGTTTAACCAAGAGAGAAGACAGGCTGTCAGCAATTCAAAGGTTTAATCCATAGAGTCTAAGATAACCACATTTTAATTTTTCTTGCTTTGTTCATAGATCACATGTAATAGGAATGTCTTGTAACTGAGCAAGAATACCTCATCAACTGAATCTAACCACTGGGGCAGAAAGAAGGTTGGGGGAGAAAGAGTTGGTTGTTTTTTTTTTTTTCCGATTATTTAAAACTAGTTATAAAGATTCTAAGAAACATGAGAGAAGATGACATTATATTATGCAAAAAACAATGTGTTCAGTTCTGAACTATGAAATACTTCAATGTTATGCAAGTCTTTTTTAGAATTAAGAGAATGTGGGATTTTTTCCTTATGAAGTAGAAGTATCACAGTATCACCAGGGTTGGAAGAGACCTCAAAGATCATCAAGTCCAACCTATCACNTCTGGTGCTGGTTGCCTGAGAGAAGAAGGTAACCTCCTCCTGGCTACAAACACCCTTCAGGTACCTGTAGACAGCAAGAAGGTCCCCCCTGTGCCTCCTCTTCTCCAGGCTAAACAATCCCAGCTTCCTCAGCCTCTCCTCATAGGGCTTGTGCTTGAGGCCTCTCACCAGCCTCGCTGCCCTTCTCTGGACACGCTCAAGCACCTCAATGTCCTTCTTAAATTGAGGTGCCCAGAACTGAACACAGTACTCAAAGTGTGGCCTAACCAGTGCAGAGTCCAGGGGGAGAATGAGCTCTCTGCTCCTACTGGCCACACTATTCCTGGTGCAGGCCAGGATGCCATTGGCCCACCTGGGCACACTGCTGGCTCATGTTCGGGCGGGTGTCAACTAGCATATATCTCTCTGCTTCCACTATTTTATGCCACCCTGGTTTTGTCTACCCGCTGAAGATGCCCTTAGCTTAAGAAGGAGCTTCTCAAGGGAATGCAAAACATAGAGTACACAAGTAGAACTCGCTATAACATAGGACAATGATGTGTCTGTTATTTCAGAGTAGACAATCAAACTAATATTTAAATAAAGCAGATAATAATTCCCTTTAGTCTTGAAAATCTGATGAAGTGTCTCATAAGTAATCCCGAGGATTTTTTTTTTTTTTCAAAATTTGGAAAAACAGTTTGAGAGACAAAACCACAATTCTTTCAAAGGGAAACCTGAAAAGTGAGGAATAAAATTGATGCCCTTGTAAAAATATTTCAGCTCTCAACTGATGAACTCATTCTGTTTGGTACCTTAAGGTGTATTTAAGAACTCAGGAAGTCTGAAAGATGCTGAGATCTATTATTGACATGTCTGTTTATTTCATGGCAATTGTTTGACTGTTGTGGCTTATCCCTTCAATTTCATTTCATAGTAGAAAGAGCTCTCGTGGATATGCAGCCGAACATTAGGTCTCACATCTTATTCATTTCACCTAAAACAAGATGTATAGGTTCTATATTATTTTCTTTCTTCTCTTGCCCACATCGTGCTTTCCCCAGAGGAATCAACTCTACAGGGTATTTTAAATAATGAGGAAAACTAATACAGAGGTAGCCCCAGGAGGATTATGTAGCAAACTAGTATGATTTGATTGCACTGAACTGTGAGCATGAGGGCACGGTGCTGATATTGTAAGCATGGCAACAAGATGCTCTAAAAAGTGCATAAACCTCAAGTTGCCATGCTATTACAGAGTTGTCTCTGTGTTTTCAGTGTATCACTCTGAGAACAAACTGTGCCAGGTGCTGATTTATTTTTTTTTTTAGTGGGGCTAAACTTTTCTGGGTCTGCCTCATATAATTTCAAATCAATTTTGGGAAGCAATGGAAGTTACTGCTCTTCAACAAAACATCTGCCTGAAGTCAAATGGAGATTGCTTAACTGCTCTTGGGAGGTCCTCCTTGGACTGCTGAAACTCTTCACTGCTGAGTCAAGGGGAGTGCTGTACGCTAAACTATTGGACATCTCCTCCGACATGATTTGCCAGGAGAATGTGACTTCTTCATTTAAACTCCAGAAAACTCCCACTACCATTATGGGCAGATAGTTGTCTTACAATTTAAATCTTGGCCCAAGTCAGAGGCCAAGCCTAGTCTCAAGCAAAGATGAATATATTATGTAGACGTAGGTAGGTGTTGTAGATATTGAATTATTTGGAATGTCGGCATATAGCCAAGCACACATTTACCATAAGTACAAAACAGTTTCATCAAAATCTAAGTCAAATACCTATAATTATGAAACAGAGTCACAGCAGAAGCAGATACATCCTGACCTTTTGGTAAGCTCTGGTATTGTTAGAAAAGAGAAAAACAGATACTGATTCTACAGCAGTTAAATATGGAACTTTTCTTCTACTACTTTTTAGGCAGTTTTTTATGCAATGCAGCCTTCTGTGATCTTTGGAGTTTTTAAAATATCATATGACCTTACAAGGTGAAAATAAAAATTCACTCTTCTACACTCTCAGGCACATAGGCTATACATAGCCCCCATAAGAGCAAAATTTTATCATGTGTGGCATTGAAAATAAACATGGCAGTGTACCCCGCCGCCAAATTTAGATGGAAAAAAAAAATAGCATTTGTCACAATTATTCTTGTCCTATGCTGAAAAGAGAGAAGGGAAATGAGGTTTGATTGTAATAGACCAATCTATTTCCATTACTGAGGAACCTCTTGCCAAACAGGACTGCATCAGCAAAAACCGTCTCCCTAGAATATATTTATTAGATGACCTGAATGATTGTATATCACAAAATCTTGCTGTTGTCAGGAGACAACAGGTCCATGCTGGATCTACAAAATAGAGGCATTCCTGAGCTTGCACTTAACCTCAAATCAACAAGTATGGATATATAAATTTTGTCTATTGAAGGGTGGTTCTGATGACCAGCATTGGAGGAAGGGACCAGGAAGTGCTCAGGGTTTTCTATACAATGATCTGAAATTTGCCCTAAAATTGTTGTATAATACCACTTTGTAGGCATTTTTAAGGAAAAACACAGTCAGCATGTTCAGTCTCTACACTGTTAGGTCTCTTTTTTTTTATATAATAATAGATACCTTAGCAGTGTCTGAAACTTTTTTAACGGTTCATGAGGTGCTGCCTTATGACCCGCTGTGCGGTATATGATGTGCATTTGCGTCCCTAATACTCTGTGTGCCTAAAGAACCAATTGTAAAGAATTTGTTGGTTTCCCTCTGCTTTTATTCCTCCACCAACCTGGACCTGACTAGCATGAATCAAATGGAATGAGGTAGATGCCTCAAAAATTCAAATTTCTACAGGTTTTGTTCAAGTCAGTGATGGGTAAAGGGAAGAGTCCCAGATCGATGTCCTGTGGAGTAAAAGGCAGAAGTGTGAGCTTAGTGGACACCTGCTTTGTTCGTTAAGCAAAGTGAAGCTAGAATGAGCTGCATGGCAAGAACATTTTTCAGCTGTAATCTTTAGACTTGCGGGAGGAAGTATTGGACATTTGTGGCAGGGAAGGGATGAGAAATGGACAACAAATAGTGGGAGGACTGGAGGGGCAGCAGCTTGAGAGATCTGGAGTTTCTGCAGTAAAAAGAAAAAAGCAAAAGACAGCACGTTGGGCGCCAAATAAAAAAGTATGTGAAGGTTTGGGAGTTCCCCGCCCCCCCACACTTTGTAAAATGACCCAGACTAGAACTCAGTCGACTGGAAGTTAAAAGATGAAGCTCTATTTACAGCTCAGCACAATGTACAAGCAGATGTATACACTATATACAGAATATTTACAGAAATATACAAGTAAAAGGTAATACAGCAACACAACTCCCCTCCCAGAAATCAGAGACCCCAGGAGGGGTTCCCAACCACCTTTCCACCTTCTCCCCACCCCTGTACCTTACCCCAAGGTTTGCCTTACGCGCAAGGTGAATTAGGAGAATCAGCCAAGGGGGTTAGAAGAAAAGTGGTTAGTGAGGATTGATTGGCAGAGGAGCCAGAGTCAGAAACTGCTAGATCGCCCCAGCAGCTGCTGTTCCAGCAAGAGTCAGAGAGAGACTGACTTATCTAATGTTTTGGTTAATGTCCCCAAACAATTTCTTAGCAAGCGTATGAGTGAGGTAGACATCATGATGTTTTCCTTTCACAGCCTATAGTGTAATTTTTTCTATTAAAATATTCTAATTAGCCTCAAACCAGCACATTGGAAACCATGCTTTACTAGCTAAACACCTTCCTCTGTTTTATCTCTAGCCACTGAATTTTCTCTCCTATGGTGTACCTTACATTCATAAGTGTGTGAAAGCAGTAAGAATAAAAATTGACAACCCTGAAGCTTTTTAAAAGGGTTTGGAAAAATTATTTGCACCTAAGATAGAATTGATTTAGCTGCTTTTATAATGGTTTGGTTTCATCTGTGTGTATTCCAGTTTCCCTTTATTCATGCAGCCTCCAAAGTGTAGGAAATGCTTTTCGATATTTTGCTTTTAGCCCAAATTTTTCACTTGCCTTATGAGAACTGAATGTATTGCTTTAAAGTGATTTCCAGGCTCTTAGAAAACAGTATTTTATCTGAAAACCCGAAACCAGTTGGAGGATGTAGTATCGCAAATAGTTCACTTCTGGGATTGGCATGGCACCATACTGAGTATACAGTTTGGATTGGGGGGAAAATTCTGGCTCTTATGGGAAGAGAAAACTATTTAGTTTCCTTTCTGCCACAGTAAGACCTCACTGACAGCAAGCTAGCACTAACTGTTTTTGAATTACCTCATGATAAAATCTCACACAATTGCAAGCTGTCTCTGGACCTACACAGAATGCACTGTAAGGGAGGCAGAAACAGTCTTGCATGAAAATACTTTTTTCACTCCATGCCTTTGAACATTCTCAGAAATATGTGCTAGATGTATATGCATCTGCTCTTCTGTGACTGGCTATCATCTGGGATTAACCTGCACATCCTGAGAAGGTCTCTGCAGTAGGTTGAGAAATTACACCACCCCTCCCAAAATAAAACTGAAATCACAAGACTAGGCTGGAAGGTTTGGAAGTAAGGATAAAACTGTATTTTACAGCAAGCTAAATTTATAAACATATATGCAAAATATTTTTACATATATTTACAACTATATACAACCATTTACAATTTAGAAATAATACAGAAATTCAGTCTTCCCTCCCTGGACAAAGAAAGACTAGAAGGGGCCAATGGCACCTGCTTCTCTCCCCCTAGATAGAAAACTGGCAAGGCCTGACCTGTTATCGGGAAAAGGTTATCAAGAAAAGGAGTCAAGGAGGCAAAGGAACAGCAACAAATCCAGAGGCCAAGTGCCAGGAGAACCAAGTTGTTTATACATTGCCATTTTATCCCTCTTAGTAGACCAGTGAATGATACAGACTTTATTGTTATTATTCTTTTACATCCAATGCTCTAATGTATTATTTACAGTCTGCACTGAACTTTCATGGAAGTCTTCATTTATCATATTGGAATTTTCCAGTAAGCCTTAAACTACTACAGTCTTCCACAAGCTCGTAGAAGCATGTAGTCTTGTACATCTTATACAAATATGCAGGTGACATTCTCTGAGGTATAATTGTAAAGTATTTAAATATTTCTTTAGTAACACATTACTGAATGATTTTGTGAGATAATGAAGGAAGAATAGTGGCTCTCACCACATAAATTGACAGGCACAGATATGTCAGTGAGTAAGGTCTTCTCTACAGGTATGCTTCCCCTTGGCTTTATCCCTTAGCTTACCTGGACACTTCCCTGTCTCTGAGAACACTAGCATCACTGTGAACCCAGCACTAACAATGGGCTCCACAGACTGTTACTGAGCTAGGGTAAGTCCTTCGCTGCTGAAATAGCTCTGCTGATCACTCATCTGCTTTAAGGTGTGCTATTCATAGCTGGGCCTCCTTTGCATAATTAATACAATCAAACCAGAATTGCCTCTTTCTGACATGGCTAAATGTTCCGTACAAAGAATATTTGTATAGAAACAGAACAAAGTAGGCTCAACTTATTTGTACGTTTCTACTTAGACAAACGTAGGTGTGAACACCTTATGGAAAATCCTCTTAGAAAAGGGGAAACTTAGTGCTTCCCACTGTGCAACAAATCAAAGAAATACTGTGAAATGCCTTTCTTGACTGGAGGGTAGGTACAAGATCTATTTGCAAGGAATGGCTTCTTAGCCAATTACTTGTCTCAGTGTAACCTACAATAACTCAAGACACCTAAATCTTGAAAAAAAAAAATTGTTTTCCTCTTAGAATCCTCAGTCTTCAATATCTGACCTTCATTTTCCTCTTATCTGATACCTACTGCAGGAAACGCTAAAAAAATCAATTACCTTTAAATACATCCATCTTCCAAGAGGATATACATTCAAACAGCAGTTCAGAATTAATGACACATCCATACATGGGTAAAAACTCTTTATAATAGCTGCTCTTCAAGTAATTATTTCTACTATCTTTCTGTGTACTGTCTCACTGTTTGAAAAATTGCATGGGACAGTTACTTCTTATCATCTCTCTTATGACTGCCTTCTGTGGATGGCAACTTCTGCTTTCCCTCCCAAGTCCACAGGAGCTTGCTTTTGTTTTCTTGTATTACATTTGGAAAACAAACAAACAAACAAAAAAACCAACCCAAACAACAGTAGAACAGAACCATGTTGTGACCCAAAATGTAGAATTTATCTATTTAGCAGAGTGAGATGGAAGAAAAAACAATTCTGTAAAATACTTGAAACTGCAATTATGATGTATTAATAAAGCCTTTTAGTAGACATATCTGTAGCTATTTTGTGAAACTGTTATTAGAGGATCAAGAGTAAGTATCCTCTTGCTTTTCCTGTAGGCTACTATTCTTAATGGTAATGAGAAAATATCTTGTCGGAATGTTCTGCATATGGGTCCTGTGTGTGCAGACTGAGTGAATTATTTCAAACTTGGGTAAGGATTAGTATGAGCCATTGGACAGAAATAAAAATGTGCACAGTGTTTTATTCCTTGGGATATTGGATTACAGAGAGTAAATTTTTATTTCTGTCCAATATCTCAGGTGCACACACATAAACAAAGGACAGCTTACGTGTTAATTGCTGAAATTAGAGGTGAGGTATCAAAGCAGATTGGGGTTAAAAGGAAGCAATTGGATCCAATGGCACAGACCAGACCAGACAGTGAGAGGAACAGGGCAATGTCCTGGGGAAAAGTGAGATTACATTATGTTTTGAATATTTATCTCTCTTGGCAAACCATGAATGACACAGACATCATCATTTTCTTTTCTTTCATAAAAATATTTCAATTAGCCCCAAACCAGCACAAGTATGAATACCCTGTCAACTTCATGACAATGAGATCACTTACCAGTAAGAGGGTGAGAGTCAGATCCTACTGCACAATGTCATCCGGCACAATGAATGTCTCTAAGTTGTACAAATAAACCAGATTTCATACCAGGTAAAGGACAATGGCAGTGAGATGATAAGACTCTGATCACCAAGTTAATCTTGTGAATAATCTGACAAAGGAAGAATAGGATTGCAATCTAGAAAAGTATGAAAAAGTGAAATACACATCAGATAAACAGGGTCAGGCTGGAGATCACCTTATCCCAGCATCCCATCCCCAATGTTGGATGAAAAATACTTTCTCAAAAATGTAAATCCAGAGTAAATATATACAGTATTTCCTCTAAGCATTTTCCCAGCCTCCGACCAGCTGGATTTCAGAGAGATCATGAGTTGGAGACACTCCTTATGTGTTTAGCAACCTGTGAACTTCTTTTCAATAAATTTCCTCAGTCTCACTTTGAAGCAATGTAAACCCTATTATCATTTGTAACATCTGGTGGGAAGGCTTTCACAGCTTTATGACATTCTGGGAATAGTCACTTCCTTTGTTTGCTTGGTATCTGTTAAACTTTAAACTTTATGTTGCTTCCTAATTATGATTTATGGATTTACTCCAGCATTTTTGCTAGATGAGTACACAAAGCACTCAAAAAACTAGCAATTTTTTATGATTAGTTTATGCTATGCATTGAAACTATTCCAATATTGATAGTTATGTATGATGTGGAAATCTTGATCAACATTATCTTCCAGATCCTTCCTATCCCTAGTTTCCTCTCTCTCCTTGATTCAGAAGTCATATGAAGGACTTGAGGTAAACTTGTTTGTTTCACAGAATCTCAGAATGTCAGAGGCTGGCAGGGACCTCAAAAGATCACCCACTCAACCCCCTCTGCCAGAACAGGATCACCTATACCAGATCACAAAGGAACACGTCCAGGTGAGTTTTGAATATCTCCAGAGAAGGAGACTCCACAACCTGCCTGGGCAGCTTGTTCCAGTGTTCTGTCAGCCTCACAGCAAAAAAATTCTTCCTCATGTTTACATCAAACTTTCTATGTGTCAGCTTCCACCCATTGCCCATCAACAAGCAGAGCCTGGCTCCATCCTCCTGGCCCTCACCCTTTACATATTTATATTTATAAACACTGATGAAGTCACCTTTCAATCTCCTGTTCTCCAAGCTAAAGAAATCCCTCATTCTCTCCATGTGAAAGAGTTGTTCCATTCCCTAAATCATCTTTGTGGCTCTGTGCTAGACTCTCTGAAGCAGTTTTGTCCTTCTTGAACTGTGAGACCCAGTTTTGGCCTCACCAGGGCAGAGTAGAGGGGCAGGAGAACCTTTCTCGACCTCATACCCACAGCCCTTTTAATACACCCCAGAATGACGTTGCCCCTACTGGCCACAAGAGCACATTGCTGGTTCGTGGTCAACCTTCCATACACTGGGACCCCCAAATCCCTGAGCATCCTCTTAATCCTACATCTTTGGTAGATGAGCACTGGATGCAAAAGGGGCATAGCCAGGCTGTTTCTTAAGTGATCATTCAGAAAGGTTAAAAATCAAAACACGGTTCTTTCGTGTTTCCAGTCATACCATGTCAAATTTATATGAACTATCGGTGTATCATCAAAACATTTACTTAGCAGATTTAGGATGTTAATAAAGTATATGTGTGGTAACAACACAGTAAATTACAAGTTCTTGCACAAAAATATTAGAACTGAAGAAAATATTTAAAATGCATGGGAACACAGCTCACAGTTTTATGTCAAACTAAAGTCATGTTCAGAGGTTTTAAGGTACAGTAGAGAGACAGTCAGAGAGTTTACTGTTGAAAGAGCCCCTGACAAAATGTCAGTTCATTATAGGAATGGACAGGTTGTCTGGCCTTTCAGTGGTTGTTCAAAGAAAAAAAGGGGGGGG
>VWZE01002147.1:56613-68955 GCA_013396675.1 Eubucco bourcierii | reverse complement strand
TAGGAGTGATGTTGGAGGCATGAGGTGCCAATCACAGTGAGTGAACCTCACAGGAATACAAAACAGGTAACAGGCAAAAATGGCCTTTCAAGAAGGCAACTGCAGAGTGATGAGAATCTCAGCTGAGAGTACAGGGAGAGTTTCCCAGATGAGGGATGATTTTGTAACTGCATAGCAAAGGCCTGAGGCAGCCAGCCCCAGGGGCCTAATGGAAACATTTTCTCTATGTACAGTTTATGCCTTTCACAGAGTGTCTCTAACAGAAATCTACTGTGCCTTTCAATCCGTGAAACAAAAGTTCTTCATTTACTGGTGTTTTTTCTTTGCATTTTATCCTTTTAGTGGTGCGTATAACAGGAGGAGGCATATGTCTTGACTGTAAGGAAAAAAAAGTCATGTTGGTCTGAAATTCACTATTCAGTTAATCACTGATGGATTCAATCACTGATGGATTCCCTGATCAGTGTTCTCATAAGATGACATCACACAGTTAAAAAAAAAAAACCAAACCAACAATTTAGAGGAGAAAAACAGTTTCAGGTGATGCATCTAGCTAATTAAAGGAGCTTTAACAGTATGGGGAAGTTGTACTTCAGTTCTTCAGAGAAAAGAAAAAAAAGATAAAAAGTAATTAAATAGTTTCAAATAAGAAGCTAGCCTCTAGAAAAAGAGAAAAATACTACGATTGCTAAAAGCTGAAATTAGAAGTATGAATATTATCCCCAACCCACAGTTAAGAAGACAACAAATAGCACTTTATTGCTTTCCATAGGAGAATTATAAGAACTAAAGATACAGTGTTTGGAACAAATGAGAAGCCAAATACTTCAGAAACTGGGGTAATTCACCATCTCCATTCACCACCACCGATGCATTTTTGTATGCAATATCTTTTTAATTTTAAACTCATTGGTAGTTTATGTTCAATATGAGTTCATTTTGTGCTCTCTAATTGAGTTTAGCGGTGAGTAATGGGATAGTCTCATCATCATCAAAACAATGTTAACAGTTTAGGATATACATTCATGGTTGTTATAAAGGGATGAAAATGTAGTCTGGTATGAGGACTTACTTGCCTATTGTTGCATCTTATTTGCCAGAAGCACTACAGTGACCTGTAGCAAATAAACCTATGTATCATTGACTCTTAGGAGAGCATACTTCTCTTAAGAGTGATGACCCATTAGGAAGAGCAGGCAAAGTGTATTGATTGGCCTGTGCTTTGTGTTGAATTCATGAAGTAAATTAAAGTTTTTCTTCAGTTTGGTGGCTTAGTTTGCTTTTTTGGGGAGGAGGGGGGGGTTATTTGTTTGGTTTTGGGGTTTTTTTTTGTTTCTAATATATTAACTAAGTAGTTCCTTAATTTATTTCATTCTACCTGCAAAATGAACACCATTGACTTTGGCCTCTGCTTTCTACTTAGACCTCTTGATCTAAGTGCTTAAATGAATGGAAGCTGATAGTGTGGGAAGATACAAACCTGTAACAGAAGGCACTCAGGTGCTCCTGACCAGTCTGGAGTGAGTCTGCAATTATTTTTGTCTGTTGCACTCATAGACTACTTATGCTTTGCTCATGTAGTATTTTTAATTTTAACCAGGCGTACATTAAAATGTATGCATTTCCTCTCGTGTTTCATGTAGAAACATGATTAAAACTTTATAATCACGGAATTTTCCATGTTCAGAGAGTGCTTGTCCTGCTGCTCGGGACCTATATCTAATTAAAAATCTGAGCTGTTGTACATAAACATTATCATTATGTCAATAGTAATAGCCACAAAACCACAAGAGACTCATACAGAGCCTCAACAGAGCAGAAGGGGGAAGCAGTGGGGTATCATAAACCTTCTTTAACCTCGTGAAACAAATTATAATAGACACAGTATAACATGAGTTGTTCACAAGGTTAGCCCTCCCTTGATGATTTCCTAGGTGTGCATAGAAGAAGTGGTAAGACAGAAGTGAAGAGCTTTTTAACAGTGCATAAGAGAAGTCAGACTGGCTTGTCATGTGAGAACAGTTCAGAACTGAAAAATACAGAACTCTTCTGAAAATGTGGTAAATTAATTCAAAGTGCAAAATACAATTCTGCCACAATTTGTGCTGTACTTAATATTGGGATCTCTTGTTCTAGTGGTGGAGAGTAAGTAAGAAGTTTGTGTTTTATTACCTTCTGTTGTAGGTAGGATGAATGTAAGAAAGCCCAGCGTAAAGTACAAAAGTAATGAACTTTATTTGAAGAATCAATGAGAAGCTCTACACAGCTTAGACTTTTCTGATTATCAAACCTCACTACACCCACACTCTAGTCTGTAAGATCCTGCTAAGCCACATGGTAAAGCAGAGCCTTAGCACAGTCTTACCATTTAGGTAAAGTGTGGGTTTGTGTCAGTCCAGACACAAATTTGTTGGACATTCCTCCTTTATTTTTATCTCTTAGAATCATAGAATGGTAAGGTTGGAAGGGACCTCAAGGATCATCTAGTTCCAACCCCCTGCCATAGGCAGGGACACCTCCCACTAGTACAGGTCTAGTACAAGGCCTCATCCAATCTGGCCTTCAACACCTCCAGAGAGGGAGCAGCCACAACCTCCCTGGGCAACCTGTTCCAGTGCCTCACCACCTTCACTGGAAAGAACTTCCTCCTGACATCCAGTCTAAATCTTCCCTCTGCCAGTTTAAACCCATTGCAAGACCTTGTAATAATCCCTCTCCAGCCTTCCTGTAGGCCCCCTTCAGATACTGCAAGGCTACTATAAGGTCTCCTCGAAGCCTTCTCTTCTGATCTCTCCAGTGATTTATTTTTATTTCATTATTTATACCTTATTATTCCTGTTACCTTTTTTCAGAATATGATTTTATGAAATATTTTGTTAGTGGTGAATACCATGTCATTGCATGTGATGGAATATGCTTGGTGTGCATGGATTGTGCTGCAACTGTATGGACTCAATCTACTGACCTTAGGAGAGGAGCTGAGTGAAATTGTCCTAGTTACGTTGTATGCAAGTGGTTCTCCCTCCAAATTAAATTCCAGATTAAATCTTTGGGAAATTCTTTGCAGCCACATTATATAAAGGTGCAGAAAGTCTGGCTGAAAGCCTTATCTTTTTCTTTGCCTCTCTCTGGTCTATACTACATGGTGCTAAAATAATTGTACAACTGAACAAATGAGACGTGTTGTGTTATCTGAAAGATACTAAAAGGTATCAGAAGTAAAAACAGCATAGAGGGAGATCTATTAGTTTTTGTTTCTGGAGATTTTAATGTCCTAGAATATAGATAGTCATAAAAATATGGTTTGGTCTAGGCAACTCTGAGAACTTGAGAGTTTTCCATACAGTTATTTTCTTTCATGAGATCACATTAGCAGATGTTGGTACATAACAATTTTGTCTTAACTCTTTCCTCCTTCTATTCTTTCCCTATATGCAGATAAGCTCTCTTGCTCATTCGCAGTTCAGCTATGCTCTCCATTTAGCAAAACAGATGTTCTCTTTAAATAGGCTTCAGGTAATATGGACATCTCTGCCATTCCTTAATGAATTTGTCGTAACCAAATTACATATGCATAAATGCAACCTAAGTTCCTCAAGGACATACTCATTAGCTATGTCATTTTGGATTCACTCTTTGGAATAAATATGCCCCTGTGGCTGTTTTGAAGCATTTAGATTCACTGTTTCTGTTTGAAAATGCCCATATATGTTAACTATATATTGTTACCTACACAGGAAGAAAGAGACAAAAAGATGGGTTTTTTTTCACAAAGATAAAAAAAAGTCCTTCTGTATTTCACAGCCCTGTATTCCTTTCACATACACAAAATAATAAGATGGGAGTCTTATCAATCACCTCAAACACTCATGATTTACTCACAGTGGTCTAACTTTGCTAACTGGATTTTCCTTATTTATTATGAAGTGACAGGAAATATTTCTAGCTATAGTAATTCACAAATACAAACATTGTAAGTTATGGGAGATTTTGATTTCTGTCAGTGTAGGCTGAGGACATATTTAATGTGTGGCATAAAGTAATGTAGCTTATGATAAAACATGTCTGATATTGAGGAAACATATAGTGTGATCCATCATAGCCAGAAAAGCTTTAAAATGCTGAAGCTTTTGTGCTAAAAAATGTTCCATATAAATCTTAAACCTGGTAGTATAGCGTAAGCCTGAATCACTAGATATGGTGATCTTCACTGAAGAGTTATTAGGTTATCCTTAGCTATCCAAGCTTCATGACATGAACCTGTCTGTTTAATCAGGTATGCTATTTAAGGTTCTGACCTTTGCACCTTCCCCACCCCCAGTCCCAGTGCACTCATTTGCACTATTACAAATGGGGAAACTGTAATTGCAAACTATTTCCCCAGTGTTAATATGAAGCATGATACTGCTGAAAGCAATGAGAAGATCAGCCCTGGGTTTAGTGCCAAGTAATGGAAATCTACATGGGCCGTTTCATAAACAAGATATAGTAATGTTGGTAGTCATTGGAAAGGGCATTTGGAATCATCATGCAATCATAGTTTCTTTCCTTCAACATTACATATTTAGCTGGGTTTTGGTTCTCTTCATTGTAATATAAGGGTCTTCTTTAAAAACAAACACCCACACTTCTGCTGGGCTCTAGGGAAGATAAGACAGCCAGCTACATGTACTTCAGCTCCAGGCAATTCCCTCTGAATGTTTCTATCATATTGTCAGGGCTGTATTTGGCTTCTAGTATCTTTACTCAGACCTAGATGAAACACTTTTTTTCAGTGGGACTGCAGAAAGAATAACCATGCTGATCTGTGCCCTAGTGCTGGCACATCACCTAGAGAAGGCGGCAAAACACCATTCCCGTTACCATTCAGGTGCAATAGTTACAAATTATTTGAAATGTCTGTATAAGGGAATATGAGAACAAGAGTGAGCTCTTAAGGATTCTCCAGCTGAGCGAGACCATTTTGACCTGCCTTTGCTTCTGAGTGAAAAGAGGTTTACTAAACCTTTGTAGAGAAAGATTTCCCCTGTAGACCAGAGTGTTCCACTAGAAATGAAGTTGGGTTGCTTGTTGGAAGCTATTATGTGTGAGTGGGGAACGTAGCAATTGCAGATTCATAATGTTTGATTATAAATCATGTCTGAGTGCTCATTAATGCACAAGAGCATGCATTTCATTACAAAAACACAAGGATTTAATACAGGTAAAAAGTCATTATGACACTCAAGGGCATAATAAACTGTAAGCAATACAGCATTCCTTCATAACAGTAAACCAATATATATTCTTTTTCAAGATTTACCCTAATAAATAGACCCCCAATGCCAGACAATCCTGAAAACACTGACAGATGGAAACACAGTATTTACAGGCATTTCTCTCCTCTGTCGCTTGGCCTGTGCTCACTTTTTGTTTAAGGCCAATTTTCTACTGAAAGTTGGTCTGAAAAGAATTTGACAGTCTTGTTGTTATACTGATTGATTATTTTTAAAAAATTTTCTTTTAGAAATCATTTATTTAGGAGTCACATATGGCACTGATAACATGACTAAAGCATTATTCTGTTCCTCCCCTCACGAGAACAATGAATAAGGGAGGTTCTTTGTTACGGCAAAATGTCAGTGTCATAAAGCAGGTAATACAGTCAGATTATGACATTACGAATACATAGGAGGACAGGTTTTTGGACCTTAGTTCCTGTTGTCCTGTGTATGTATTAGAAGTACCTTTTAAGGAAAAAAAATGCATCTTACCACTTCCAATAAAGTTGCTCAGCAGATTCTTCTCATGTTCTCCAGGAAGTCGTTAACATATCTGCACTACCAACTCCACTTTGCAGAGCTTTTCAAGTTAGTATGAGAATCTGCATAGTTGTATCACTGCGATGCTCCACGGTACTTCTCAGAAAGGCTAATGATCCTGTGTCAAGCAAGTTACTAGTCAAGTGGTGCTAATTACATTTTTTCTCTAATTGTTCAACTAATTAACTTAATTAGGTTCAACTTCAGCCCATTGTTTTTCACCTGTTTTTAGCTTGAAGCTTGCTGCTACTGTCAGTTCTAATGAAGAGATAGACCTATTTTTAACAAATATACCAGCTGTGTCGTTTAAACATGTTAGTCTTCTCAGAGCTGGCAGGTGTGCCAAAGACTAAAGGGAAAATACATCCCCTGGGAAAAATATGGAGCGCACCTCTGGGGACATGAGGGACAAAAATGTGCTGAAGAACTTACATCATGGCTTGGCTAAGGGTGAACCATCTTGCTTGTGCCAAAGTGCAGGAGAAACATCAACAAATTGGAGAGTCTCAGTGGAGGGCATTGGGACAGCAGAATTGGAGCACTCACTCTGCAAGGAGAGGTTGTGAGGCCAGGGCAGGTTTAGTGGGAACAGAGATGGTGTCATGGAAGATACATGTTGTGGCTTGCCCAGGCATGATCCCATGGTCCCTTCCCTCTGCTGCGGTGGGAAGAAGCAGAATGCAGGGAGAAGACAAAAGGCTTGGAGACACCCACTTTGAGGGTCCAAGACTTGCCCAGGCTTGTTAATCCAAAATAAGGGAAAGCAAGCTCCTGACTTCACCTAATATGGTGACATGTGGCCAAAAGAACCATTACATTCAGGCAAAAACAATAAATAGGCCTTGCCACATGTATGCTTTTTGCTTTTACTTTTGCTTTGTCTACTCTGCCCTGCCACCCTATGCTCTGCTTTACCCATGAAAACTTTCAAGGCACTGGCAGAATTCCCTTCAAGCTTTGGGTACTGTATGATACTATTTTGTGAGTAAATACTACAGAGCCTCTCTCTAAGAAATTCCATAACTAGATTCTATTGTGCCTTTCTGCCTTAGTAGCAGAAAGGAGCCTCTCAAGTCCCCTGATGGGCAAGAACTAAGAACCTCTTTCCAGTTCTAATGTTTGCATTTGCTAGTTATTCCTTAAAATTTTACCTGTTCCCTGTGTGTGTAAGTATACAAACTGTGCATTTTGAACATTGTAAATGAGTTTTCTGGTGAGATTTAATGTTAGTAAACAATTTTCAGTTATGAACAATCTTCACCTGGATATCAGAATTAATGTAGATTATTAATTTTGCATAATTCTGTGACAGATGGCTTCATAGGGCTTAAGGACACTGGAGTACATACAGAAGCGGACCACAGAGATAGGAATGGGCTTTTTCACAGTGGCACCTGGTGGCAGAGCGAAAGATGTTGTCCAAAGCAGGAGATGTTCAGGATAGATTTAAGAAGGTTTTTTCCCCTCAAGACTACCTCAGAGCAGAGCCAGGGTACTGATGATGCTGTCTCCCTCCCTAGAAGACTTCCAAACCCCATGGGATAAAGCCCTGAGCAATCCAGTCTGAACCCATGAGCTGAGTCTACTCTGAGCAGTAATTTGGACTAGAGTCCTCCCAAGGTCCCCGCAGGCCTGGCATATTGTGTAATGCTCCGTAGTATTTCCTCACTGTGGGTAGAAGTGGAAGGTGCTTAGATGGCACTGTTAATCCAACGTTGTTCTGCTGCCTTGGAATATGTTAGGTGCTGTCAAGTGTGCTGAAAAGCATTGTGTGGATACATCTCCCTTCTGGAGAGGACTGTCTGTTGGCTATGAATTTTTTGCTGTGGAGAAGTGGCATGAATTCTTTTAATCAATCCATTTTTCATCTAGGGTAGTGAACTGTGCCTCCGAAACCATGCTGTATAATGAGGCCAGTGTATTTTCTGCTGTGCTGTTGAGAGCGTGTTCATAGTGATCCACTTTGCTAAACCTTCAGTTTAAGAATCTTCTCTAGACCTGTCAGTTATGATAAAAAAACCCTGCCTGCTATCCACATGGCATACACGGAATGTTCTAACACAAGAGGAAGGAATGGAAACACAAGTAGCTCAAATAATTTATCCAGGATCATACACTTTGTATCATTACTAGGAAATAGATCGATTTCTGTTTGCTTCTGATGTTGTAATCTAGACATGGGAGCATTTTTCTTCATTTTGTAGCCACCAAGTATACAATGAGTAAGAATTTTGGAGTACTGAGATAAAAGTCCTTTTTCTGTTGCCAGGGACTTCCAGCAGGAGCAGGAAACAGACCCCTTTTCTTTTCAGTATTTGCCTAATCACTATGGTCATGCCTTAGTGGTAAAATGAGGGGGGACAGGACAGCACCAAAAAAACACCAAGAACAAATGACAACCTTTTCCAGATCAATCAAAATGTTACAGAGTAGAAATTGTCTCGTTTTGACTGCCAAATCCTAGCAAGTACTGCATTTTTCCCTATGTTAAATATGCACAGAAAAGTGATACTGAACTCAGGTCACCTTGTAAGACAAGAGTTAAGGATGGCAAAATCTGACAGGAATGCGAAGCAGCTTTTATTCCTGCAATTCATCTTATTCTTAGCTAGCTCCAACCCAATGCCACCAGTGCAGAGTGGATACGCAGCCTCAGAATGGATAATTTTTAGAGAGCAAAATGATGCCTTAATTTGTCAGCATTTGAATTGCTCTACAAGCTTCATGCTTTGGAAGAAAAGATAGGTAACATTTTTCTCTCCCACAGAGCTTCTTTATGCTGTGTTCCTCTGGCTTGTTCCTTATTACCAGCAGATCAACCTGGAGAATCATAAATCACACATGATTTGAAGATCAGTAAAAGAAATCGATAGATACTGAGACATTATCCTTAGCAGTGGATTTCCCCTGCTTTCCATACACTTTTATTTTACTTAAAATTGAAGTGCTTTAGACAGACAGATCTTAACGTAGAAGCAAAATAACATTTATTATAGTCTCCAAAGCTCTCAGTAAGTGTAGAGGATGCAAGCTTTGTGCTTCACGTTCTTTGACCTCCATTTAGCTTCAATTTTTGGCTTTTGTGAACATTTTTCCAGTATCATGGGATACTTCTTTCATCATAATGTTTCCAGTAACATCAACAAAAACGCTGAAAGTCAAGCCTTCAACAAAGGATTAAAGACTACTCTGCAGGGAAAACATCAGTTCTACTGTATTTCAACTATGAAATATGTTACTTGCAAGCAAATGCAATCCTTGGATGTATTGTAATACAAGAAGCTGAGCAATTTATCACCTTGGGCATGGCAATAGTTCTAGGAATAAGATGACTGTGATCACTTAACTGCTATTAGGAAGTGAACATAGAGTAGGAAAAGGTTACCTTCCTGAGTGAAGGGTATATGTCCACTTCAGCTACTGACAGAGAATCTTTTGCCACAGCAGATTAAATGGGTGAGCCAGGGCTAAGGTGTCCTCGCTTTTGCCTTTGATGTTTGCCTTTGATGTCTGCATGGATAGAGTTCTGCATGGGTAAACAGAGTTTTCCAAGGGTTGTAACCTCACAGGTGACTCTGTTTTTAAGATTTCACAGTATCACAGTATCACCAAGGTTGGAAGAGACCTCAAAGATCATCAAGTCCAACCAGTTACCACAGACCTCAAGACTAGATCATGGCACCAAGTGCCACGTCCAAACGCACCTTGAACACCTCCAGGGACGGTGATTCCACCACCTCCGTGGGCAGCCCATTCCAGTAGCCAATGACTTTCTCAGTCAAGAACTTTCTCCTCACCTCCAGCCTAAACTTCCCCTGGCGCAGCTTGAGACTGTGTCCTCTTGTTCTGGTGCTGGTTGCCTGAGAGAAGAAGGTAACCTCCCCCTGTCTACAACCACCCTTCAGGTAGTTGTAGACAGCAAGAAGGTCTCCCCTGAGAAAGAGGTGTTCAAGGCGCGTTTGGACATGGCACTTGGTGCCATGGTCTGGTCTTGAGGTCTGTGGTGATGGGTTGGACTTGATGATCTTTGAGGTCTCTTCCAACCTTGGTGATACTGTGATACTGTGAAATCTTAAAAACAGAGTCACCTGTGAGGTTACAACCCTTGGAAAACTCTGTTTACCCATGCAGAACTCTATCCATGCAGACATCAAAGGCAAACATCAAAGGCAAAAGCGAGGACACCTTAGCCCTGGCTCACCCATTTAATCTGCTGTGGCAAAAGATTCTCTGTCAGTAGCTGAAGTGGACATATACCCTTCACTCAGGAAGGTAACCTTTTCCTACTCTATGTTCACTTCCTAATAGCAGTTAAGTNTGTCCAGGTGGTCGAGATTTGCACCACCTATTCATGGACATTTGAAAATAATGGAAATATTGTTTAAATTAGTAAATAAAAATGCAGTGAAATACACAGTGTAGAATTATGCCACGTTGGAGGGATGAAATTTCTAGTGAAGTTCATATGCTCAACACATAGTTATTATAGAAAGTGAACAGAGTGTGAGAGAGAGAAGGAATGTGAAATTTTATCTATTATCTGTAACAGTCAATAACCGTTTAAGCAGCTGAATAGTACTTAATTTTGTACTTCAGATCCTGACCAGTGTTAATAGAGTTGAAACCCCTCTGAGGTTGTTTTACATCTACGTTTCCATAATTTCATGCAAAGGTTCCTTTTTGTCTGCATATTGATTTGGACTAGCCAGCCAATCTGCACTCCACTAGTTGAACTAGAATGAGGAAAAGATTCTTACAGTGTGTTGTGCATTTAGGCTGATTGGAATGAAAAGCCTTTAAGTGGAGAGCATTGGGAACTTTCTGCATTTTACCATTATTTAGGTCATACTACAGCTGCATTCATCTCCCATTTACCCCTTGTCAGAACTTTGCAGATTTTTTTTTTTTTAAGGTTGTGTTTTGTTTAACTATGCCTAGACTCTGAGTAGCACTGCAAATGCCTAAGGATATTGTTAAATTTATCTCTGTAAAAAACATCTCTTCTCTCATTCTTGAACCCAAATATCTCTTAGTTTCCCAGCTGCCAAGTGCAAATGAACCTGAATTGCAGATATTTGAACCCAAGTACTTCATAATAGGTAAATGAGCTCTGGATAATACTTTCTTGCTATGAGAGAAATTCAGGAATAGCATAAATGACTAAATGGTTTTATGTGGAGTGCAAATTACTCAAAATGTGGGATGCAACAGGAAGAGTAGAACAGAGCATTGAGGTGATTTTTGAGAGAGAAGAGAGATTGTAATAGACTGAGTAGTTAAGGATGTGAGATATTTTACTTTGTTTACATCATCCCGTTAGTTCCCACATATACCTTTCCTGCTGAATTGCTCTGTCTGTCTTCCCATCTCTTGGCATAAGTACTCTCCTTATTTTTCACCCGCTACATACCTGAGGAGGTCACGTTACATTTTTCAACATACTTCCCTTCCAGGTTCCAGGTATACTGCTGTCCTGGGGCTTTATTGTTGGGTTCTGGTGGTTTCTTGGGTTTCTTTCATTTTACGATTGATTGTTGGTGGTTTTGTGGAGGTTTTGGGTTGTTGGGGGTTTTTTGGGTTTCCTTTTTAAGCGTTCACTGGCATAGCCCTTTGTGCCTGCTCAAAAAAATGTTTGAGCTGCTTAATTTGTAGCAGCTCAGTATGAGAGTCACACATTCATTTCTACCTTTAGTATACTCTGGTTAAGAATTTACCTATGGTAAGAAATAATTTCTGTCTAGCAGAGAAATTGTAGAGTTAACTTAGAACTATTTGCATGGTTCATGACTTCTGTACACATAGTTCTATAGATGCACCAATGATTGCCATCTGAATGATGTTCTCACTTACTTCTAGCCTAAAAGTATTGAAATACAGTCATTTTTATTGTATCTGTTTCCTTCAATTTTTTGATCACCAGACATAATTACAGTTGAAAGCTGTACTTCAGGTTGCTAAAGGCCACTGTGCTGGTCTCTAGGCCAAAGAAAGACATCAGGTCATAATCTTGTTTGTTGCAAACAAATTCTGCCACAGTTATTCAATGTGAATAGTAACTAAAAGCAAGAGTAACTTAATAAGTTTCCTTGAAAAGGCATTGTGCAGCCAATGTAAAGGAAGTGTTTTTGGAACACAAATTAGAACTGTCTGGTTGGAAACATGGCTACCACAGCTGTCACTTGATCATTAGTTCCCCTTATGGTCTTCACGTCTGCTTCACGTCTGCTCCATTTTCTGACCCTGCTGTTGTCTCATCTTCTCTTGATAAACAAAACTAATTCAACTTCCCGGAACCAACCTGTAGAAAACTGCCATATCACAAATCAGCTAATCACTAACTTGACAACTTGAGTCAAGTCAGGAAGTTACTTCCCTGCCAAATCTGTTGTAAAAACCCCTGAGGAGCTGACATAATGAATCAGACCTCTCTGGTAAGGTTTGTTGTGTTTTGGGGGGGGGTTGGATTGTTGTTTTGTTTGTTTGTTTGTTTTTATCTAAATGCTAAGCATCTGTCTGTTCTTCTGCTTTCCTCTTTTTCTGT
>VWZE01002147.1:32814-48544 GCA_013396675.1 Eubucco bourcierii | reverse complement strand
GTCAATCAGCACCCCCAGATCCCTTTCTGTTTGGCTACTCTCCACATATTAGTATCTATGGGCATAAAGGCATGTATGTATAAATGTGCTTAGGGTATGAGTATTTATATGCATGGTTATAAATACTATGTTAGCAGCAGCGGTTCTTCTGACATCTTTTACACAGAATCATTGAATGGTAGGGGTTGGAAAAGACTTCTAGAAATCATTGAGTCCAATCTGCTTGCCAAAGCAAGTTCATTTAAAGAACATCACACAAGAACACACCCAGATGGTTCTTGAATGTCTCCACAGGTAGAGAGAGACTCCACCATCTCTCTGAGCAGCCAGGTCCAGTGCTGCATCGCCCTTAAATTAAAGAACTTTCTTCTCATGTTTAGATGGAACTTCTTAAATTCAAGTTTGTGCCCTTTGTGCCCATTATCACTTGTCCAGCAATTGGGCACCACTTTGGAAAAAAGAAAAAAAAAAAAAAGTCCTATCTTTATGACACCCACTTTAAGTATTTGCTTGAAATATTTGTAGATATTTGAGATACCCCCTCAGTCTTCTCTTTTCCAGACTAAAAAAGACAAATTCTCTCCGTTTTTCCTCATAAGAGAGACGTTCTACTCTTCTAATCATTGTTGTATTCCTATCCAACTTTTTGTATTAAACCCTCGTATTGAGGTCATTAGGAGGTGGAAGGATAGGATTGGTTTTGTTTTCATTTCTGCCCCAGGTGGCTGTCTAAAGATTAGTTACAATCGAGCACAGATTTTAATTCATAATCAAAGTATTGCAGGATGCTCCATTTTAGTAATGTGTCGAGAAAGAAAGCAATTTCAGGATGTGTATTTAATCTGCCATCCTTGTGGATTAAAAAGAGAGATGCAAATGAGAGGGAACTGATAGAAAGATATGTGACTTCACACTTTAATAAGTAGATTGTGACATTGATAGTATTTTCAGGTGACAAGTGCTAACTAAATGAGATTAAATGGCCGGGAAGTTGAGATTGCTGCATAAGCTTATTCACTTACATAGACTAAATTTTAGCTATTGTGAGTGCTGAGGAAATTAGGACAGGAATTACTGCCTCACACCACCCAGAGCAAGTGAAGCTACTTGAGTGTACGTGAAANATCTAGGGAGGGAGCATCCACAACCTCCCTGGGCAATTTCTCAGAAGTAATTTGTTTCTCTTCTCAGCAGAGCAGTGACATCCCTCTAAATCCCTTCTTTTTTTTCTTTTTTTCTTTTTTCTTTTTTTTTTTTTTTAAAGTAATTTAAAGTTGTTTCAGAGATAGTTAACATATTCTGCATTTTAAAATATATAAAACAGAAATATTGTTTCCTTCAGGGTGTGTGGAGCTGTTTTCTTTAAACAGTGGCAACTTTTAGCACTTACTATTCAGAACACAGAGGAAAAGAAAAATGCCAGAAACATCCATGTAGTTGCTGCTTAGCGTGTCTCAAAGCATGACTTGTGTGGATCTCTTCCTTTACAACCTCTTTCACGGAATCAGAGAATAACCCAGGTTGGAAGGTACCTTAGAGATCATCTACTCCATCTGCTACTCCATGATTAGGGATGCCTCTCAACTGGACTCAGCTGTTCAAGGCCTCATCCAACCTGGTCCTAAACACCCCCAGGGAGAAAGCATCCACAACCTTCCTGAACAGCCTGTTCCAGATTCTCACTACCCTCATGGAAGAACTTCTTCCTAAGATCCAGTCTAAACCTACTTTCCCTCAGCTTAAAAACATTTCACCTTGTCCTTTCCCTAATGAAAAGTTCCTCCCTGATGAAAAATTCCTGTCCCTAATGAAAGATCCCTTCAGGTGCTGGAAGGCAGCTATAAAGTCACCCCAGAGTGTTCTCTAGACTAAACAGCTGCAGTTCCCTCAGGCTGTCCCCATAGCAGAGGTGTTCCAACTCTTGGATCATCTTTGTGGCCCTCCTCTGGACTCACTGCAACAGCTCTATGTCATTCTTACGATGAGGACACCAGAACAGGACGCGGAATTTGAGGTGGGGTCCCACAGGAGCAGAGTAGAGAGGAAGAATCACCTCTCTTGACCTGCTGGCCACACTCCTTTTGATGCAGCCCGGGACACAATTTGCATTCTGGGCTGCGTGAGCACACTACCAGCTCATGTTGAACTTCTTATCAACCAATACACCCAAGTCACTTTCTTCAGAGCTACTCTCAAACCGCTCCTCGCCCAGCCTGTATTTGTGTCTGACTTGGATTTCTTTTACCACAGACCTGAAACTGCTTTGTAAGAATGTTCAATGTCATTGTTCTTGTCATCCAGAGTGGAAATAGAAGCCCAGAGTAGTGAAAAACACATGAGTATGATTAATCATCAGAGCTGATAATGAAAGGTAGTGTGCGTGTGCAGTAGACCTGGACTTGGCCGTACTGTCTTTCAGCATATTTGCTAAATCTCTCCACTAGTGTTGATTAAAGGCCTAGTATCCTAAGTGCATGTTTCTTTCCTCTTTGGGTAGTGTTCCTTCCACACATACCTTGTTGGATCTGCATAAGGGACAAGGCAGCTTTTCTGGGTAGAAAATAGCTACTTTTTTGAATTCTTACAAAGATAAATTTAGTGCTGCTAGTTCAAGAGAATGAATATATGACTATATTAATTAATAATAAGTGATGCATATTTATAACCATAATGAATTGTATGATTTATAATAGTGTGCTTCGTAATTATGTAAGACAAATGTATTTTATGTTGTTGCTATCTAGTGTATATAATATATTATGTGATTGTAATTATACTTAGTTATAGTAGTTCTATAATTAGGCAGGATGTTAGGAAGAAGCTCTTTGCAGAAAGAGTAGTTGGCCATTGGAATGGGCTGCCCAGGGAGATGGTGGAGTCACTATCCCTGGAAGTGTTCAAAAACAGACTGGACATGGCATTTGGTGCCATGGTTTAGTTGATTCGATGGTTTTGGGTGATAGATTGGACTTGATGATCTCAGAGGTCTTTTCCAGCCTGATTAATTCTGTGATTTTGTGTAATTCTATGATTCTAGTAATAGCTACCCCTCAACCTATGTGCTTTGACTGCTCTAGTTTGTGCTTTGACTGCTCTAGTTTTAATCAGCAGTATTATCATTACTGTATACTCAACATCATTTTTGATGCATTTCAATGGCAATCAAAATGTGTGCATTTGAGAGTCACTTCTAAAGGACGAGAATTTATACCTCTCTTAGGTTCTGCAGAACCTTCCTGAAGGGAAGAAGTGTCCATAGACTTTTAAGGGGCTGTGATGGTTTGGGAGTTACTGACCCCCCACACTTTGTAAAATGACACAGACTAGAACTCAGCCGACTGGAAGTTAAGGAATGAAGCTCTATTTACAGCTCAGCACAATATACAAGCAGAGGTGTTCAAGGCCAGGCTGGACAAGGCCTTGAGTAACCTATGCTAGTGGGAGGTGTCCCTGCCAATGGCAGAGGGTTGGAACTAGGTGATCCTTGAGGTCCCTTCCAACCTTACCATTCTATGATTCTATATATANGTTAATGAAGATTAATCGGCAAAGAGGAGCCAGAAGCTAGACCACCTTAGATGCTGTGCCCCCAGAGAGTGACAGACAGAGACTGCCCTATCTAATGTTTTGAGTTGTTTTCCCAAACATCTCAGCAAGCCTATGAGTGAAGTAGACATCACCATGTTTTCCTTTCACAGCCTATAGTGTAATTTGCTCTGTTAAAATATTCCAATTAGCCTCAAACCAGCACAGTGGTTTAGCTCTTGCTGTTGCAGTCATGCCAGCCATTCCCTTCTAATACAAGTGGTTCAGCAGGCTACAATATAGCAGTTTGAGAGAGAAGTACAAAGATCTTTGTAGCCTTTCCAAATTCACAACATTCTCAGAAGAGAAAATGGAATTTAGGTTTTCAGGTGTATATGTTGTGAAACTACTTCAACAGATTTTAACTGAGATTACAGTGTGTGCTATCCAAGCTCCAAGAAGCTGTGAGATAGTTTAGGTGCGTACAGGTTTGCTCGTTTTTCTGTAGGTGTCCTCTCTGTGGGTAAGATGTTCTGTTTCCAGAGGTATAAAGAATTTTTAACAAAAGATAGACTGAGATGTCTGTCTTTAAACAGTGGCCAGATAGTGTTACTGGTCTACAAACAGCACCTCAGAATTTGTCAGAATCCTGTGCTTAGTATGGAGAAGACAAAATACTAAGGTAAAAACTATCGAGCTCAGGAAACAAGTTGTCATAGGCTGAACGCTGATGCTTGAAGGCTGTCTTGGTACTAAGAAAAAATATGATCAATGCCGAAGTCAAATACTCCTTTTATAAGTAGAATTTCAGCTCCCTGAACAGATGACTTTTGACAGTGTTCTCCAATTTTAGAAGATAAGAGCATTTCTAAGTGGCAGGTGTTCCCTGATTGAAGGAGCTAATAGGACTGCTGCATGGTTATTGGCTGGTTATTGATAAATTTATTTGTCATGTTGTATAGAATGAAGAAGGAAATCAGCATATATGGAGACTAATTATCCCTTCCCTTCAATTATATTGCTTTACAGCACATTGTGTTACCTCCAATGCCTTTTTGAAACAGTCTGATAAGCCCAGTCTATTTCTAGCTAAAGATGGGAAAGATGAACTGCAAACATCAGGGTTTCTCCCTACAGCTTTGGAACAATGCCCCTTCTTTATTCTTTAAAAGGCCATGAATTTTTATTCAAGAACTCTTTTTTTTCATTAAGTCATTTTGATCCTGAGAAGTGCTGAACTCCCTTCAAATCTTACTCAATTTCCAGCATTTTTTCCCCACTGATATCAATGGGAATTGTGTGGATGTTCGGCACTTTGTAGAATCAAGTCCTTCATCCCTGTGGTGAAGGGATACTCATCTGCGTGCTGTTTCTGCTGCAAAGCTACTGTAGCAGATGAATTTGCTCTGTGTGTGTTCCTCACAGAAATCCAGGTCTAGTGTTTATGGGGTTCTTTCTGTTTATCTATTCCCTGATTTCTGTCAGTACAGGGTCATGACACAGAAATGAAATATCATTTTCCTTGGCAACAATAACTGTACGAAATCTTTTATAAATTCAGGAGGTGTGGATTGTGGAACAGATGGCATCTATCCTCTCTGAACTGTTAAATGAAAGCTGAGGGTGGAGTTAACCATGACAGGCACCAATACAATTGGAGGACACACAGACTGGTATAACAGGCACTGATACTTGGTAGTATGAGCCACTTTTAGCTAGATATACTTCTGGTTCTCTCATCTAACAGTGGCTTGGTTGTAGTTAACAGAGCAGAAAGTAGCACATCCTCTCTTTTCCCAAGGAAATGTGGAAAGGAAGATCGTGAGATGACCTTTCTTTCTTCCTTTCAAATTCCTTCCTTCAAAATTCCATCCTTGCTTTCTTCTCTTCATAATTCTTGTAAATCAAATGTTTTTGCACTTCCTTTATGAGGAAGTTCCTAAGCAAATAAAAGAAGTCAATATTTCCCTGAAATCTTAAATCTAGTTCATGCAATTGGAGAGTGCCTGTCATTCCAGAAATAAATAGGGGGAAGGAGAGGACTTGACTGCCTTGGTAATCAAACATTGAAGGGGTTTCGGGGGCAGGGGGGCATCTCTCCAAGCAGTTTGCAACCAAGGAATTGCATTGTATTTCTTTACCTGAAGGACAGTGAAAAGGACCCACAGCACAGTGAGGATTGTTCCAAACTTGTAGTTGCTGCAGTAAAGCTTTGAGGAGCCTGAATTAGGAATGCAGAAAGTTCTTTGCATTTTTCACAGCATGGAGAACTGCAAGCTCTCAAAAGGCAGCACCAACAACGATTTCGAGCAAGGCTGTGTGACAGCAGGTCTGGAGATGATCTGTCAAGCCATCCCAACCCCATGCTGGATGTACTCCTTTCATTTGGAGATAGAGAAGCATGTGAATCAAACACCCACCACATCAGTTGCCACTTAGAAAACAAGGTTTCTTTTTCCCCCTATGCTATCTTAAAGGGGAACAGTCTACTAGCAGGTTAGCTTACTCCACTGTGTGAACTGCACACTGCTACAGTGAATGCCAGTTGCATGCTTTCTAAGCTCTCTTCCAATTATTACATGTCCTTAAGTAACCTGAGAGTCATTTTGACCACCTCATGTTTTCTGCCCTTGAATCCATCAATCATTACCTAGCTGTCGTTTTTGTAACTGATTCTGTAATACTGCTGAAGTTGATTTTACCCTCTTGGACATCTTTAGGTTTCTTTGTATTATGTAAGCAGGCACATCATTCTTACAATTCAGTGCATGCAGAGCACATTACAATACGACTCAGATCTAAATTATCTAGGTCCATTTCAAACAGACTCAGAATGTGCCCCTGGCTGTTCAGTTGCCTCTCTGTTACCAATGACAGTGAGATCTTGTCTCCGTTAATCTCATATCAGCATGCCCTACAGTGAGACTTTAGGGAGACTCCATCAGAACCAGATTCCTAGTAAAGATTTCGGTGCCCGAAATAGTAATTGGTTTTCTGTAATTGTTTGTTTCCTCTTACATAAGAAGAATGCAGAACAAATGTCATTTTGTGAGGAAACACGTAAAGATGTGGGCACTGGGAAAAAGTAATTGTTCCTATAAATTAGGTTATACTTCTGAAGATGTGAAAAGAATCTGTAGCACATACAGATGTACAGGTATATGTATACCTTATATATTTGCTATAGAAATACATGTTTACATTGCTTTAGCCTTCCAGTATCTGAAGGGGGCCTACAGGAAGGCTGGGGAGGGACTATTGACAAGGTCTTGCAATGACAGGACAAGGGGTAATGGGTTTAAAGTGGTAGAGGGGAGATTTAGACTGGATGTTAGGAGGAAGTTCTTTCCAGTGAGGGTGGAGAGACACTGGCACAGGTTGCCCAGGGAGGTTGTGGCTGCTCCCTACCTGGAGGTGTTCAAGGTCAGATTGGAGGAGGCCTTGAGTGAGCTGTACTAGTGGGAGGTGTCCCTGCCTATGGCAGGGGGTTGGAAGTAGATGATCCTTGAGGTCCCTTCCAACCTTACCATTCTATGATTCTATGATTCTATGACTCTTCATTATTATGATTTGTGGGAAAAGGGATTTGTTATGAAAACTGACTAATACTGTTCCAGAATTGTAGCATTCCTCTGAGCTGCCGACTTAAATTTTCAAATCACTCTCAATTTCAGTGATGGCAAACATTTTAAGTCCAGCACACTTCTTCTCAGATGTATTGTCTGGAGTACTTTCAGCTTAGTTGTTTTGCAAACGGGTCAATAAGAGACTCTCGGTCTTAAAATGAAACACATGAGCAAAGGGGAAAGCCAGAAGAACAGAAGGCTAAAATGTCACGATAGAAATTGAAGTGGTGAAATGAGATGAGGTCAAAAATTTAACAAGACAGATGATTTATTCTGCTAGCAAGTAATCATGTTGTACTGCTTTGTTTTGGAAAGATTATACTGATTTTTCTGTTCTCGATGCTGTGCCTGAGTTAGGCCGCATAGACAAACTCTCACAGGCTGCTTCAGCAGTGACATATCAACTCCACTCTGCAGTGCAGAAAGGCTTGTGTAGTGTCTTGAATGCATTCATCTCCCTGTGGACCAGAGGATTTGCAGTGTGGCCATGGCATGCTTCAGCAACTCTTCATTAAACTCTTCCAGACAGAAGAAAGCTAAGGCAAAGACTTCTGTTGTTTAGAAACATTTTAATTTTATTTTTTTTTTTAATTTTTTTTCCTCCTCCCTCCCAGAAAAATATAATGTAACAATATTGGGCCTTAGCTAGATCTATTCTATATTCTAAATATGCAGTGTGGACTGTAAATAGTTCACAAGGTTTTTTTCAAGTAGACAAAATAACTGAAAATATGTAATTTTCATTACTGAAGAGTTTAAATTTTACTAATTATACTGGAGGGTGAGCTATTTAAGTATCATCTGCCGATTAATTTTGTTGTCATTACTACCAGCAAACTACTTTTTGGATCCTTTGAACATTTGCTTTTGGTAGTCAAAATTATTTCTCTAATCATAGAATGCTAGTGTGATGGTTTGGGAGTTCTCCACCCCCCACACTTTGTAAAATGACCCAGACTAGAACTCAACTGGCTGGAAGTTAAGGACTGAAGCTGTATTTACAGCTCAGCACAATGTACAAGCAGAGATATACACTATATACAGGAATAGTTACACAAATATACAAGTTAAAGGTAATACAGCAACACAACACCCCTCCCAGAAATCAGAGACCCCAGGAGGGGCTCCCAACCACCCTTCCACCTTCTCCCCACCCCTATACCTTACCTCAAGGTTTGCCTTACGCACAAGGTGAGTTTGGAGGATCGGCCATGGGGATTAGAAGAAAAGTAGTTAGCAAGATTAATTGGCAGAGGGAAGCCAGAAGCTAGACCGCCCAAGATGCTGTGCCCCAGAGACTGACTTATCTATGTTTTGAGTTCTTTTCTTAAACATCTCAGCAAGCCTATGAGTGAAGTAGACATCACCATGTTTTCCTTTCACAGCCTATAGTGTAATTTTCTCTACTAGAATATTCCAATTAGCCTCAAACCAGCACAGCTAGGCATTGGAAGGGACCTAATGATAACAGCTGAAGCAGAAGGACTGTCCATAAAAATCTTTTTTGGTCTGTGAGCAAAATTTAGAACTGTGAGATCTGTGTGGGAATTGTAAGACATTTGAATGAAAGTTACAGCTTCTCCCTTCCAAACCTTTGTGATGTTTTGACAGATGAATTTAAATGAGGTGCAGAATATATATGCACTTGTCTGCTCTCTTGTTTTCCTTCTCACTGCATCGCAATGCAAAGAACAAAAGAAACTTCAAAACAAATGTACTTTTAACTTTGTTCATTAGAAGCGAAGGAAATTACTTGGTACCTTTTTCCTAACTAATGCATGCATTTTCTTGGTGTCGTGGCAGTTTAATGACTGAAATGCCGTGCCAGGAGCTTTTGATTCATGGATAAATGGCATATTTCTGATTTTTTTTCCTGGCTTGAGTTGGTTTCTTGGAGGTTCAGGTATGGGTGAAACAAAAAGGCAATTAAAAAAAAAAACCTAATGGCAAACTCACAGTCCTTGTGCCACTGCTCTCTCATGGTATTTAGTTAGTTGTTTGGTTAGATAGTCATGGCTAGGTTGATCAGATACATGTTTACTGTTCTGGTTTTTTTTTCTAAATCATTATTTGCTACTGTTTCAAAAGACAGCAGAAGGAAATTAATTGGTTTTTTTGGAACTGAGTTAGTGCTAACTTTTGTTTGTTTGGTTGTATTTGTCCTAACCGCATTTGGAAGTTTAAGAGTGGAAGAAAGAAAGGCTTTTTAACCCTGTCCATGAAAGTTAACACAGGAAATTACTGCCCACTGGTGACCAAAGTGGGCAGCTTTTACTCTTCAGGGTTTTTTTTCTGCTATCACAAATAGATTCAGGAAGTCTTTACATGAAGAAAAAAAATCGCTATCTACTTGTAAGATTCATGAGCAGGTCAAGTCTGGAACATAATTTTGGAACATTTTCTAGCTGATCTCCATAAGTCATGAGAGATGTGTTTTTTCCCTAGGGGAGAAATTGAGTCATGGTCAGTTCTTTTCTGAAAGACCTCATTTCTGCTCAACTCTCAAAACAGATGTTCTTTCCTAGCTACTCCATATGCATTATCTCAACAGACAGGGAATCTAATCTCAATAGTAGTTGCTTTCTACAGGTAGGTGGTAATCTTCTCTGTTTTCTTCTCTTATTTTAAATTTTTTTTTTCATGACATTTACACAGAACTATAGAACAGAGTGTTAGGGGTTGGAACGGACCTCAAAAGAGCAGGATCAACTAGAGTAGGTTACACAAGAACATGTCCAGGTGGGTTTTGAATGTCTCCACATGAACATTCAAACCAAGGCTAGACCTTCCTACAATCATTGGCCTTCTTTAAATGCAACTGGTGGCAAAATCAAGATCCTGGTCATCTGTTTCAACACCAAGAAGAAACATTGCTTGTCTTTATTACATCAGCAGCAGAGGTGTTGGGTTCTTTAAAGTTCGCTGAGTGACCACAGCCAATGTACCTTCCTGACTAAGTTCATTAAATTAACCAGAGAAATGCATGACTAACCACCTCTTTTGCTCATGGCAGTTGATTCTAAATCTCTTGCTCTTAGCAGTACCCAAAAACAAATGTGTAATTTTAACTAGGTTCACGTTGGCTGTGTACACAGAATCACACAAAGACTTAGGTAGTGTTCTGAATCTGGGACATATGTTCTGCCTCTCTTCCAGTATGTTTTGCAATAAGTTATTCTGAAGACTGAAAGGAGATCTCTCCCACTCCACTGTTTTTATTTATTTGCATTTTGCTTTGACTGTGTTTGACCACAGGACAGACAGCTGTGCCTGTCCCAGGGAGGAGTTGGTCTCCAGGAACAGAGTTCTGACTGACTCAGTAGGCATCTGTTCTGCTTAAAGGTTATCTTTGCAGTACAGTGTGTCATTCAGTTTTGGACCTCTCACTGCAAGAAGGACATTGAGTTGCTGGAGCATGTTCAGAGAATGACAACGAAGCTGGCGAAGGGCCTGGAGAAGGGGTCTCTTGAGGAGTGGATGAGGGAACTGGGGCCATTTAGTCTGGAGGAGACTGAGAGAAGACCTCATTCCTTTCTACAACTACCTAAAAAGAGGTTGTAGTGAGGTGGGGGTCATTCTGTTCTCCCTCATGACAAGTGAAGGATGAGAGGAAATGGCCTAACATTGCACCAAGGAAGGTTTGGATTGGATATTAGGAAAACAATTATTTATTGAAAGAGTGGTCAGCCACTGGAACAGGCTGCCCAGGGAGGTGGTGGAGTCACCATCCCTGGAGGTGTTCAAAAACATGTAAATGTGATACTCTCGGCCATGGTGGTGTTAGGTCAGTGGTTGGACTCAATGATCTCAAAGGTCTTTTTCAATCAAAACAATTCTGTGATTCTGTGATTTTCTCCAAGCAGGAAAAGCAATCATTTACATTTTTAATCAACCCCCTCAAGAGCTTTGACTATGGAATTATCGCAGCAATATCCTAGTCGGTATATCAATAATGAGTCTGTCATCTCTTTAATAATAAAACTGTCTCTAGCTCTGACCTTCATTTCACACACAGAAATTACACTTTTGTAGGACCAATTATACGTATCTGTCTATCTATCTGTGTCTACGCAAACTTGACTCTAATTACTCCAACCTCATTATGGAGGGATTAATTTATATTAAATACATAATTAATTGGTAGGGATGAGGGCTGTTTCACCTTTCATCATGACCAATCCATCTTCAGCATGTATCAATAGCAAGATAATCTTGAGTTCTGCACTTGCTTCCTTCCTGAGTTCTGGGTTCCAAGTTTCTTCAAAGGTCTATCCAAGTTCCTTTCTTCCTTTCTTTCTTTCTTATTTCATCTTCCGTTTCCTTCTTTTGTCTTCCCTTCCTTTCCTGTTTTCCCTTTCCTTTCTTTGTCTTCTATGTCTTTTCCAGTATACATCACTAGCATTAGAGGACAGGATTTTTGGTTTTTTTAGAAATGCTGAAATGGCCTCTTCAGGAACTTCGCGTTTATCAGGCTAATGTAGATAAAGTAAGGAAGTCTGTTGACAATAAGTGACTCTTATGCTTTTAGCAGTTTGCCCTGCTTCTTACACAGGGCTAGTTTCAGAATTTCTTTCCTACATTGCTGTCTCCTGTGTAAACTTTCCAACAACTCTGTAAGAATTCAAGTAGAAGGCCTAGTGGTCTGAGGCAGCTACATGTTTTTCGTGCTGGGGGGCATGAAATGGGACTGGGACTTCAATTCCAAAGCCTTATATTCACTTCTGCAACACCTATGAAGGATTAAGAAGGTATCTCTCTTGAAGCTGTTCTTTTGTCCATTCAGTTTTCAAACAGCACAAGTCAGCGAACGATAGAGAGGTCTTTTCCCTTGTTCTTTAATGTCTGTATAAATCCTACTCAACTATGTCCTGAGGAATGGCAGGAGCACTAAAAATGCTTCCTTTCATTTCTCAAGCACACCATAGTTACTAAGAAGTCAGAGATTTCTGTAAACTTTTGGTTTGTTGAGCCTCACTATCCTTTTTGTGCTGAAGTGTCTAGTTGCTTTTAAAAAATGTCTATATCTGATTTGATGACATTCTGAGAGAATTTTACTCTGACACTAGACCACTTATTTTGGGAAAGCACAATCAAAAGAACCTTGACCTTTAGGCTGCAGGATGTAATTTCTGAGTGTAATTTCTGATTTCTGTTTTCACTCACATATATATTAATTGAAATAATAAGGTTTTTGCTTTTATCTTACTTGTCATTCTTCGTTTGAAAGCAAGAGTAATGCTCTTGTCTTAACATGTCCCACTTCTTTGTCTTCTTCCCAGCTAGGAATTACTTTATTATTTCTTATCCTAATGTGATGACAAAATACATATAGATCCTAGTTTTTACCTTCCTTCTGGCTGTAGAGTCCCAGACAGCACTGTTTGGTTTTTGTTTGTTTGGTTGGTTTTTTTGTTTGTTTTTTTTTATTATTTGTTTGGTTTTGGTTCTTTTGGGTTTTTGGTTTTTTTTTTCCCCCCAGAAATTATGGTATCAATACTTAGGGGCTCAAATAAATTTTCACTAGAAATTGAATACTCTTTAATGCAGAATCCTGCTAAGGACTTATTTTGCCTGGGCTGCATAAAAGCAGTCTATCCAAATTCAGATGACACGGTAGTTTAAATGAAAATTAATGAGCTTGAATTAATTTTAAAGAAAAGGTACCTGATAGTAAATGAAATTAGTATGTGTGAGGAAAGAGGAGGTGTCAAATGACCTCCTGTGCAAAACAGAATGGGATAGGATAGGATAGGATAGGGATAGGATAGGATAGGATAGGATAGAAAGAATATTTCAGCTCGAAGGGACCTAAAATGTTCGTCTAGTCCCAACTGCCTGGCCCCTTCAAGGGCTGACCAAAAGTTAAAGCATGTTCTTAAGGGCATTGTCCAAATACCTCTTAAACACTGACAGGCTCGGGGCATTGACCACCTCTTTGTTCAGACTGTTCCAGAGTTTGACCACCTTCTTGATAAAGAGATGCTTCCTATTGTCGTCTGTGAACCTTCCCTCATGCAGCATTGAACCATTCCCACACATTCTGCCACAGAATCCCAGGAAGAAGAGCTCAGCACCTCCCTCTCCACTCATGCTTCTCAGGAAGCTGTAGAGAGTCATGTCTCAGCCACCTTTTTGCCAAATAAGACAAACTTGAAGTTTTCAGCTGCTCCCCATAGGACATGCCCTCCATCCCTGTCACCAGCTTTGTTGCTGGTCTCTAGAGGCATTAGAGAACCCTAATGTCCTTTTTAATTTGTGGGGCCACACACAAGATAAGGTTGCAGCAATGCAGAATACAGCAGGATAATCACAACTTCTGACAAGCTGTGCCTGATACCTCCCAGGATCTGGTTAGCTCTCTTGGCTGCCAGGGCACACTGCTAAATCCTGTTGAGCCTGTTGTCAACCCTTTCTGCAGGGCTGCTCTGCAGCTACTCCTCTCCTAACGTCCAGAGGCATCAGGCATTAGCTGTCTCACCTTCCTTCATTCCCATTCTACTCTTTTCATTCAGTAGCCTCATCTTTCAAGGTTGTAACAAACTATCTTTTTTTTTTTTTAAAGTCTTTTGGGCACACCTGCACATCTGTCATATACTGTGCTTCTCCATATTTTATTTACGTGATGTTTTTACCGTCATGCTTTTCTTCCTCCATCTACTACAGTCTCCTTAGCCATTCTGTTAAAAACCCATTCATGTACTCTCCAAATTCCTTCTAAAACCTCTCTTTTTAACAGCAACAGACAACTGTGGCCATTAATTTACACTCAAATCCTCTAATCTGTTTCCCACTAGGCAACAATAATATTTCACCTTCTTGGAAAATCTCTGGCATCTCAAAAATTATTTTGTTTGCTACAACAACCTAATTCCTTTGCTGTGTGTCTTCCAGCCCTTAGGAGACAGATTTAACTTGTAAGGTGCTGCTTACTCAGTAAATGTTTATAAATGCTACCAAAGAATATTTAACATCTGGAGTCTAAGTAAATGGAATTAAATTTACTCCATACTAAAATTATTTGGTTTAGCTGCCCCATTTCCTTTCCCTGTTTGCTTGTCTCCCATTTGATTTTCTTTGTTTCATTTGGACATATTTGCTCCACTCTGCTTCTTCCTAGTCCTTTGCTCCTTTTCTATTTTTCTAACATTTTCTTTCATTTTATTTTCTTCCTTTTTCTTTCTGTCACATAATCTTGCCCCATTTTTTCCACTGCCTATTGCTCTTCTGTCCTACGTATTCTTTCCTACATACTTTTCTTTCTGATAAGTCTTATCTCACCCTTAGCCAATTTTCTTTTTGCTCCCTTAAAACTTCCCTTCCACCTCAGTTAGTTTCAAAAGCTATTGAATTTCTGTTTTCCTTTCTGCCTTTCTGCAGTATTCCTTCTGAGTACTTCTACCTTTATTTCCCCTTTCCTGCAAGCTACTCCATTCCTCCTCTCTATTTTTTTAAACCCTTCTAGATCTTTCTCACTTTTACATTAGCTCAGTCCTTTGTCCCATTTTTTCCCTATCTCTCCTATTCCTGGTAAAATAAATGTGAGAGCAGTGGGAAAGGTTGACTCTGAGGTTCCCATGACAAGTGGAGGTATGTGGAGACATCAACAAACCTCAGTAGGGGATGGAATATGGTTTACACATTTTCCTTTACACTTTAGTATGTGTCCCAGCAGGACACCCTCTCCAACAGACAGTCGGCCAGTGGAAGATGAGTTGAATGCATGGCTGCATCTTGACTTCTTGCTCACTGACTGTGAGAAGCTGCCTGGGATTCAACAAGGACAGGGTTAGGTTCTTTGGTTGTTGTAGCTGGGGGGGTTGTGTTCCATCACAAGAAGCTGGGAGATGACATAACCAAGACAGGCAGTTAAACCTGCCAGTGAGTGTTTGATACCATGCTGACATCATGCCTGCTGGCCAGGGCAAGAAAGGCGCTTTCAGCTTGTGACTGTCACCTGACAACTCAGCAGAGGGAGCCAAGGCCAGGTGGATACTGGTCTCTTAATAGCATTGTCTTCAACTCTATTTACCTCAATTTATAGGTCTTTTGCTGGTTTTTTTTCTTCCCAATTCTCCTTCCCATCCCGCTTAGGGTATTAAGGGGTGGTTGTGTGAGTGGCTGCATGGAGCTCAGCTGCTAGCAGGGTATGAACCCTAACAGTAATTTTCTGGTGCCAAGTGTTTGGCACGAGAGTTGGAGATAACAAGAAATTTTACTAAAGCCATGCTTATTTTCTCTAGTAAATGAATCATGTAAGTTCTCTGCATTGGTGCCTTTGCTTTCTTAGTTGTGCTGCGTAAATCCTTATGTGCATTATGTTCTCCCTGTGATGATGCTCATCACCTCATGTTGCTGTACTGTGTACTGTCAAATTATGGTACACTTATTCCACTGGTCACTGAGTTGAGCTGGTATTTGTCACAGGATCATAGGATCACAGTATAGAATCATAGAATGGTAAGGTTAGAAGGGATCTCAAGGATCATCTAGTTCCAACCCCCTGCCATAGGCAGGGACACCTCCCACTAGTACAGGTCACTCAAGGCCTCATCCAACCTGGCCTTGAACACCTGCAGGGA
>VWZE01002146.1:531141-545798 GCA_013396675.1 Eubucco bourcierii | reverse complement strand
GGTTGCCCAGGGAGGTTGTGGCTGCTCCCTCCCTGGAGGTGTTCAAGGCCAGGTTGGATGAGTCCTTGAGTGAGCTGTGCTAGTGGGAGGTGTCCCTGCCTATGGCAGGGGGTTGGAACTGGCTGAGCTTTGAGGTCCCTTCCAACCTTACCATTCTATGATTCTGTGTCCTGAGGTCCCATCCAACCTGAATTATTCCATGGAGCTATCATTTGACTGTTCCATGCTGCCAAGTTGCTCTTGGGTGAGGATCAGTCTTTTATTTGATACTAAACCATTTATTTGAAAGATTTGAGATGGCTCCATGTGGAATTAATGCTCTCCCAGCTGACACAGACCTGGGATCTACTCCCACTTACTGAGGAGGGTTTGGGAAGCCCAAGAGCCTGGGTGTCACTGCCCAACCATCTGCAGGAGGTTTGTAAATGTTGTGCCAGAAGACACAGAAGCAGCCTACAAGAAGGCCACAAGAAGAAGCCTACAAGCTGGAGAAACTCCATAAGCACCAAGCACCAATCCCTTCCCTTCAGAGAGTGCCAGAAGATTGACCACAGCAGTGACATTAGGGTCCAAGGGGCTCTTGTGGGAGCTAGGGCTGGCAGAAACCACTCTCCCTCTCACCACATCCTTTCCTCCCCATCTGCTGCACCATGGAATTCCACCCATACCAAGCCAGGGGAGCCAATCCTAGAGCCAGGAACATTTCCTTCCTGCAGTCAGCACTCCCAAATAACAACGTGGGGCATTTTGCTGGGCAGAAAATGGGCTGTGGACAGAGGCAGCCTCACACACATGGGCATGGATAGGCAGGGAGGGGGTCCTTCACATGACCTCCACAGCACAGAGCTGCCATGGGGAAAAGGAGGATGTGCTGAGGTGTGTGTCCCCTGAGCAGAAAGCAGTGTTTAGCTGGTTACTCTTTTGGGGATGTGTGCCTGCCACTTTGGAAGTGAACTCTGAGGAAATGCAATTAAGTATTGTTGTTTCCCAGGGTAAGCTAAAGCTTACTACTGGAATGCCTGCCAGAGATTGCTTGGGATCAGTTGAAAGAAAATCACCTTCCCAAGGAAGGTCTGGCAAGGAGCTTGGCTCCCACACAGGGCTGCAGGGCTGAGGATGCTGTGGGGACAGGCCAAACAGCTCTGCTGGTGTCCACTGTAAAGACCACAGCAGCTGTATCTTTGAGAACCCAAATTCTCACCATGCTGCCACCACTTCCAGGGCAGCACAGGGGCAAAGTCAGCCCTTGAGGGCAGCAAAAGATCTTCTGTGATGGATGTGTTGGTTCAGTGCAACTAGAAGTCAGGATTTGCAGTAGCTGTCCTTCCACCAGGTGAAAAGATCTGCCTCTGCCAGTGCAATTTCTCAGCTAAGCACAGCACAGGTTTTACTGGGGCACCTTCCTGTCCTGCAGGCATGCAGCTGAGGCTGTCCCATTTGCACTTGCACCCTCATGATGGTCTCAGTCCACCACTGTTTCCCACATGCAAGCTTCATCATTTTGCATGCCATCTGGGTGGACCATGCAGCCAGCCTGGCCTCATCTAGCCAGAGAGCATGCAAATCTATGGAAGGTCCAAACCAGCAATCAAAACAGAGTTGGGCAGGGAAAAAAAGGCTCCAAAGAAGGTCACACAGCACTGTGTTAGAACTGTGGTGATCACAGATTCCCAGCATTTGAGTTTGGAAGAGGCCTTTGGGGATCACCTAGTCCAACCCCCTGCTAAAGCAGGGTCATCCATGGCAGGTTGCCCAGGATCACAATGTCCAGGAGAGTTTGGAATCTCTCCAGAGAAGGAGACTCTACAGCTTCTCTGGGCAGCCTGCTTCAGGGCTCTGGCACCCTCACAGGAAAGAAGCTTTTGTTCCTGCTCAAATGGAACATCCTGTATTCCAGTTTGTCCCTTGTCCTGTTGTTGGGCACCATGGAAAACAATCTGGCCCCATCCTCTTGTCCTCTGCCCTTCAGACATTGGTCAGCATTGATTGTGACCCCTATCAAGCTGCTCTTCTCCAGGCTGAGCAGCCCCGGGGCTCTCAGCCTTTCCTCCTCACAGAGATGCTCCAGGCCCCTCAGCATCTTCAGAACCGTCACTAGACTCTCCCCACTATTTCCTCTCTAGCACCGAGGAGCCCAGAATTGGATTCAGTGCTCCAGCTGTAGCCTCCCTTGGGCTGAGTAGAGGGGAAGGAGAACCTGCCTTGAGCTGCCGGCTCAGCAGGCACTTTGAGAGCAGAAGCACGTTTACACCTGTCTCTGCTTACACCTGCTCATTGCAAAGCAGCTGGGTGAGGCTTTCTCAGGCGACACCAGCAGCAGGAACTGGAGGTGCGGATGAGAACAGAAGTTCTTCATGACAGATCTGTCTCAGATACTGCAGTAGGTGCAACTTGGAGCCACCCTCACCGTGGACCAAAGCCTCCTCTAAAGGGCTTCTCCATCACCGGAGGAGGTGGGGAGCGAGGTGCCCCCATCTTCGGGACGGACTCTCCCAGCAAGGAGCAGCATCCCCCGAAGGAAGCGGGGTGGGGGCGACCGGGGCCCCTCCGGGGCTGGGGCCGGCGGGGCGGGGCCTGGAGAGGCGCGTCCCGTTTTAAGGGCTCTGAAGGGGCGGCCCGGGCAGAGCTGCGGTCCGGCTCGCTACGGTAAGTTTTACCGGGGGTCCTCTCCTTTGGGGTGTGGGAGTGCCGGGCCGGCGCTCCCCGGCTCCGTCTCCGGGCAGCGGCAGGATGCTGAGCCGGGCAGCGGTTTGCAGCCGGGTCCGTACCCGCGGAGCTCGGTGCCACTGCGCTGTCGAGCCGGGCGGCTCACTCTCTGCTGCTCTTTGCTGTCGTTCTTTGTTCTGGTCTTCTTTCTAAGCGCCAAGCCTGCTCCTCCTGCGGAATGGAGTTCGTTCTGAGGTGTTTGGAGGCAATTCCTACTCCTTTCCCAGCAAACTCTCAGCTCAGCCCGTGTCGGGGCTCGGGAGTGGTCCTAGGACCAGTGGTGCTTCACCTCGGAGCTCAAAACGAACATTAGCATCTTCTTCGGCTGTGTGCTTCGCGATTGCGTAATCAAACATCGCTTAATTTGCTTACGGCTACCTGTGAGTCGGATGTGCTGCGTGAGACTGGGAGAGCAACCCCGCGGTCGGTGCTCCTTCGGCGGGGGTTCGCTTGTGTCGGGCTGCGATCACCACAGCCTCTCATTCATGCACGCTCCTGGTGAGCTGGGGCCACTAGCACAGGATAAACGGTTCGGTGAACCCCGACTCTACCATCGGAGAAGTCTTTTCCAACCAAAACAATTTTGTCGTTTAGATTGGACGTTAGGAGGAGGTTCTCTGCTGTGGGAGTGGTGAGACACACGAGCAGGTTGCCTGGAGTGTGGGGGGAGGCATCTCTGGAGATACTCAGGACTGGGCTTGAAGGGGCTCTGAGCAGCCTGATATGGTTGGGAATCATAGAATGTCAGAGGCTGGAAGGGACCTCGAAAGATCATCTGGTCCAGCTCTCCTGCCAGAGCAGGATCACCTAGAGCAGATCAAACTGGAATACATCCAGGTGGGTTTTGAATATCTCCAGAGAGACAGACTCCACAACCCCACTGGGCAGCTGATTCCAGTGCTCTGTCACCCTCACAGTGGAAAAAATTCCTCCTCAGGTTCACATGGAACCTCCTATTGCTCAACTTCCCTCCACTGCCCCTTGTCCTGACTGCAGGGGAATTGGACCAGATGACCTCTGGAGGTCACTTCCAAACCCAACCACACTGTGAAATGAAAAGTGGCAGAAGTGTTAATTGTCTTTGTGATGCAAACCTGGTCTAAAGCCTCAGCTAGGAAACAGTGTTTTGGTGTGTGTGTGTATCTTTACAGCTACACTTCCAGGTGTGGGACTCTCTTATACTTCCACAGTCCAGTTCAGTACTGAAATCATCAGTTTTCCTTTTAGTTGCCACTTGAAATTCTGCCTAGCAATACCACAGGTAACAGGCTTTGGCTGTCTTCCTGACAAATCCCTCCCACAGTTGCCCACTCCCTCCTAATGCCTTCAGAGAACAGCAGCTGGAAGGCTGAAATGTCATCCCCAAAGGAGGTAAAAATGTTTATGATGCAGTTCAGCACCACGTAAGCAGTGTGCACAGGCACAGAGATTAAATAAGGAAGTTTATCTAATGGGCTGAAGTGTTTATCCTCTAACGATCCAGACCTGGCTCTCCCTGAGAAAGACTGAGCCAGGTGATCCTGGAGGTCCCTTCCAACCTGGGATTGTGTAATTCCCCTGGTTCTCTCTTGGGCAGGACAGCTAACTGGGCAGAAGAGAGGAGAAGCTCACAGTGGCAGAAGGTCGCAATTCAATCTGCAGACACTCATCACTTATGCCCTCTGTAAAGGCAGATGAGAACCTGACCCAAAATAGCTGGGAGGTGCAGATTCTGCTTGTAGTGCCCTGGTTCCCCCAGAGCTGCTCTCCACTTCCCCATTTGCAGCCCTGTCTCTGCTCTGAGTGCTGCATCACGTTACAGCTATTGGGAAACCCTCTCTGTTTATCCCCTGGGTCGGCCATGCATCCCAGCTCGTCCCCTTTTCTGCTCCTCCTTCATACCAGCCATTGCTGCCCTGGGGGTGCAGCCAGGTGGGAAAAGCCTCAGTGCTAAGAAGAGACCATTCCAGCCTTCTTGATCTCAAGCATCTTGGCTGTGTTGGGTTTAGTGTCTGAGAAAACAACTATCTGTGGTGCTGTGAGAAGTTCAGAGGGAAGTTTAGCAGCTGGCTGAGGCCATGTTCATGCAGTGCACAGCACAACAGGGTTTACTTGCCAGGTCTGCTTGCTCAACACTAACCCAGACATAAAGGTAACCCTGGGAAGAGCTTCTGCACCTGTTAGATTATCTTGACAGAAAAAAAAAACCCACAAGCAATGAGCTTTTCTCTGAATATTGCACTACTTGCTCCTCCCAAACTGGCTCCTCAGATCGATGTTGCCACGAGCTTCCTTTTAGCCTTTTGTTGGGTTGTTGTCTTTTCATAACTTGAACCTTAAGGCTGAAGTGAAGTCCTCAGGTGGGATGAGGGCTGGATCTCACCATCCCCCAGGGCTTGGTGTCCTCTCACAGCTCCACCAGGGCAGCAGCCCCATGTTGCTGGCTGGTTCTTGCAGAGTAGAGATGGCTGGAGCCATGAGAAGCTCACAGGAGTGATGTCTGGTGGTGCTCAGACCCGCTCTGGGATTCCCATTGTGTGGATCTGTGAAGCCCCAAGACTCATCCAAGCTGAGTCTGAGCTCTGGATGTTGCCACTACCAGAACCAGGCTGCTGAGGGGCAGCATTGGTGGGGAGAGGGGAGGACATGGCTGTGAACTTAGTGCCTCTCTGATTAGCAGGTTGTTGTAACGAGCATCGCTAGGTAAGCTCCATTTATGGTAGCTAGGATGAAGTGTAGGTGATGCTGTACAACACTCTGGTCTCTGACTGCTGTGCTGAGTCTTGGCTGCCTCTTCTGGCCGAACACCTCTATACAGTCACAGGGTTGGTTGCTCAGGCACCCCAGCAGGTCCAGAAATAGCCCAGGGAGGAAAAAAAATGCTCTTGCCTCAGAGTTTGCTTCCTCTCCTGTCTGTGCTGCCTTGCTGGTATCTGCTAGGCTTTAATGTACTTGATTAAAACCTGGAAGCCTTGAGCATCCCTGTGAGGTTTTGAATTCCCAGTAAATCCTAGACACAGACAGAAATTCCACTTTAATGCTGCCAGCCTGTTTTTATGGATGGAAATACATACAATTTATCATCAGTTTTGAGCACACAGATGGTGTAGCTTCTCCTAGCTGTTGATGTTGTGGCTGTTTTAAGTCCAGGTGTTTCAGCCTGCATGTACCCTGCAGCTCTCACCACAGGTTTTCATGGCCTCACTGCAAGTCAGATTCTGTTTGGAGCATTAGAAATTGAAAATGAACAGGGGAAAGATACTCAAATGTGTGCTGCTTCTGCTGCTTTATTTTGTGACAACCCAAATTAAGAGTCTCATGTATCACTGCACTCAAGTGAACACTGAAAGGAGATGATAAAGCTTCAGGAAAGGCTGAGTGGATCCAGAAAGCCCTTCCTGGCTGTAAGGTCTGACCACTGTGGAGAGCCCTGCTAACATAAATCAAAGCAATGTGCAAAAGCAAACCCAAGGGGAAAACTCTTTCCTTGATGGCAGAGATGTCTCCAGACCAAGAGGTTTGTTTTCCTTGACATGAGCCTCCCTGCAGTGCTAGGGAACCTGCAGCAGCATCCTCTCTGCTTTGTTCATCAGCTGCACCAGGCAGTACCTTTTCCAAAGCTGTTAATTACCCCTGTTTGTCAACAAAGAAGGTTTAGAAAGCGCTGCAGAGGAGAGCAAGGCAGAATATGGGGAGCTGGCACATGCCTGGCTGTGCACTGAGCAGCCTCTAGCTTGGAATTGTCTTTCACCATCTGAGCAAAGGATCTGAATTCATTTTATGCATTTAAACAGTTTCCCTTCACAACTTCAGAAACCTTGCAGACTTGTGGTGGAGTCCCCATCCCTGGAGGGATTTCAAAACCATGTAGATATGGTGCTAAGGAACACGCTTTAGTGCCCACCTGGCAGTGCTGGGTTAGTGGTTGGATCTGATGATCTTAAAGGACTCTTCCAACCCAAAAGGCTCTGATTCCATTACTTCCTCCTATAGCAACCTGCCCTTGTGCAAGCTGGTGTAGACATGGAGCTCAGAGAGGCAGCATCTGCCAGGTGACACTGAGAGGCAGAACTGACAAGTCATTAGGGACCAGATCCAGCCTTTGGTTTTGAAGTCCTATAGTGCTCTTGCCACCTTCATTATTCCTTCCTGCTGTTTGAATGAGTTTGAACCTCAGATTGCAAGGAGGTGGAGCTGCTTGGTAATTCAGTGGAAGAAGAATGCTACCTGAACTGGAATTGCTCAGCCTGGAGAAGAGAAGGCTCCAGGGAGACCTAATAGCAGCCTGCCAGTACCTGAAGGAGCCTACAAGAATGCTGCAGAGGGACTGTTTGCAAAGGCCTGCAGGGACAGGATGAGGGCAATGGTTTGAAATGAGAGGAGATTTAGTTTGGGCATTAAGAGTATGTTCTGCACCGTGAGGGTGGTTGCAACACTGCGACAGGTAGCTCAGGGAAGTAGTTGAGGCCCCATCCTTGAAGGTATTCAAGGTCAGGCTCTGGGCAACCTGCTGTAGTGGAAGATGACCCTGATGATTGTAGGGAGGTTGGACTGGATGACCTTTTGGGGTCCCTTCCAACCCAAACCATTCTGTGATTCCATGACTTACCTAAACGTGACTCATCTTGCATCACTTGTTGTTGGCACCACATTGAAGGTGGCTGCAGCTGAAATAAAGGGTGAGTGCCAGGAGGCTGGAGCTAGCCTCTTCTCAGTGATGCCTTATGACAGGATAAGGGGCACTGGGTGGAAGCTGAGGCATAGGAAGTTTCATTGAAACATGAGGAGGAATTTTTTTCCCCATGAGGGTGACAGAGCACTGGAACAGGCTGCCCAGGGAGGCTTGTGGAGTCTCCCTCTCTGGAGATATTCAAGACCTGCCTGGATGTGTTGCTGTGTAATCTGCTCTGGGTGATCTTAGGCTGGCAGGGGGGTTGGAGTGGAAGAGCTTTTGAGGTCCTTTCCATCCCCTGACGCTCTGTGATTCTGTGAATATGGCTCTGTGCAGATTCCCATCTGAGAGCAGTGACAAGGTTTTGCCTCCCGTTTCAAAACGAGGGCTTGTTTTCACCTGCTGCTTTACGCATCTCACCTGAGCTCTTCACCCTTAGGCCTGACGCTCCCCGCCAGGCAAGACCGATGCCTCAGCCAGGCAACATGACAGGGCTGCTCAACAACTCGTCGTGCCACTCCATCGATGACTTCCGGAACCGCGTCTACTCCACGCTCTACTCCATGATCAGCATCATGGGTTTCATCGGCAACGGCGTGGTGCTCTACGTCCTCATCAAAACCTACCACCAGAGGACAGCCTTCCAGGTCTACATGATGAACCTGGCTGTGTCCGACTTCCTCTGCGTGTGCACCCTGCCCCTGCGCGTCATCTACTACGTCCACAAGGGCAACTGGTTCTTCAGCGACTTCCTCTGCAGGATCAGCTCCTACACGCTCTACGTCAACCTCTACTGCAGCATCTTTTTCATGACCGCCATGAGCTTCTTCCGTTGCATAGCCATCGTGTTCCCGGTCCAGAACATCCACCTGGTGACGGAGAGGAAGGCCAAGTTCGTCTGCGTTGGCATCTGGATCTTCGTCACCCTGACGAGCGCTCCCTTCCTGCGCAACGGCACCTACCAGCGCGGCAACAAGACCAAGTGCTTCGAGCCCCCCGAAGACTCTCAGAAGACAAACATGGTGGTGATCTTGGATCTTATCGCCCTCCTCGTGGGTTTCCTTTTGCCCTTTATTGTCATAACCATCTGCTACACCATGATCATAAGGACCTTGCTGAAGAACTCCCTGCGGAAGAACCAGACCAACCGCAAGAAGGCCGTCTGGATGATCGTCATCGTCACCCTCACCTTCCTGGTCAGCTTCACCCCCTACCACATCCTGCGCACGGTCCACCTCCACGTGCTGCAGCTCAACGCCAGCTGCAGGGACACCGTATACCTGCAGAAATGGGTGGTGGTAACCCTCCCCCTGGCAGCTGCCAACTGCTGCTTTGACCCTCTGCTCTATTTCTTCTCGGGAGGCAACTTCCGGAAGAGGCTCAGCACACTTAGGAAAGGTTCTTCCTCCAGCTTAACGCAAGCCTTCAGGAAAAAGGTCTCCATCAAAGAGAAGGATGAGGAACCCTTTGGACAAAGCCACGGGGAGAACGGAAAGATGGCCGTGGCCCCTTTGTAATGGGGTTAGACCTTCCCCTGCCGTCTCAGGTGGCCAGTGGAGATCTTGGAACTCTCCCAGCAGACACGATGGGGGCTCAGAGGCCTTTGGCACAATTAGCTTTGTAGTGACAGTAGTGGATGGTCCACGATTTGTGCTGCCAGGGGTGGCCTGCTCCTTCCTCAGGAGCACTGCTTGGACACAGACAGACACTTAAGATGGAGGAGCCGCTGCCAGGCAGCACCAGAAAGCTGTCGATCTGACGATAAACTCCCAAGCTCTTCAAAGCCTTTATTTGTGCATTTTCTTCATTCCACCACTCTACAAAGAGCCTTCGTTCCCCCAGCTGGTGGGAAATGTAAACAGCACTGGCCAGGCACCGTGTCCGGGGAGTTCCTGACAAACAGAGAGGGCAGAGGCTTCACTGAGCCTTCAAACAGCTGCTGTGTATACACAGCAGAGCCCGGGACCACTCTTGCCCTGTTCCCAGCTGCTTCTGCTTTGGATTTTGGATTGCAAGATGATTATGTGTGCCAGACTTGCAGGGTCGGAGGCCAGGTCTGCAAATCCAAGAACCCAGGCTTGAACTCCCTCTCCCACCCTCAGTGAGCAGCTCTTCAGACACTCTCATGAGCAACAGCTCTGCCATAAATTTCTGAGTTCCTGGGACAAGTCTTGTCTGTGGGAGCTGGTTTAGAATTGCAGCATCCTGGTGTGCATCCAAAACCTTTTGCAGTGGGACTATTGCAAATGATGGCTGCAGGACCTGGATTATCATTCAGGAGTTCTTCAGGAGGCCTTACCTAAAAGGAGAGCTCTGGGTGCTTGGGGCACAGTGCAAGATCAGACCTGTGCTTCTGAACTATTAACCAAGTCTCTTAAAAGAAATCATTAAGAAAATAATTAAGAAAAATAATTGATAAGCCCTTAAAATAATGATAAGTGATGTCTGATCCTGTTTGAGAGTGTTCAGCGTGCTGACACCTTGCAGGATGAGGCAACCCAAGGCCCTTGGAGGGGTCTCTAGGAAGATCTGGAGAGTCTGGACATGACCTGAGTGACTCTTGAGTACAGTATGGTGTAAAAGAGCTTTGCTTATGTCTTTTGTGAGACTCTTGGGCAGGAGGAGACATTTCTGTGCTTTCCCAGTGAACCCATGGAGAGGCAGCACTGTCTGCCTTCTGCTGGAGCAAAGCCCAGCCTCAGATGCTTGCAACAGCAAGACAGAAATAGAAAATCTGGTAGGATTGAGGCTTTTGGCTGGAAAAGTTGTTGATAAATGAACAGCAACTGTGTTTTGATGTGGTATTTATTAAGTTCCTTCATGTTGCCTTCCATAAAGAAAGCAGTATTAATACTGTGGAATAAGAGTTAGCAAAAGGAGCTTGCTGTGGAAACAGCACTGCTTGAGAAATGATCTTTACAGATACACAGAGTGGAAGTTCACTCTCTGTGCCACACTCTGTACATTCCTGGGCTGCCAAAAGGCAAATTCAGCTGCAGAGCAATTGAAGGATGTGGGTCTACATTTGGAGTACTCCTATGAGGACAGGCTGAGAGAGTTGGGGCTCTTCAGCCTGGAGAAGAGAAGGCTTCGAGGGAACCTGATAGTAGCCTTCCAGTATCCGAAGGGGGCTACAGGAAGGCTGGGGAGGGACTATTGACAAGGTCTTGGAATGACAGGACAAGGGGCAGTGGGTTTGAACTGGCAGAGGGGAGATTGAAAGTGGATGTTAGGAGGAAGTTCTTTCCAGTGAGGGTGGTGGACACTGGAACAGGTTGCCCAAGGAGGTTGTGGCTGCTCCCTCCCTGGAGGTGTTCAAGGCCAGATTGGAAGAGGCCTTGAGTGAGCTGTGCTAGTGGGAGGTGTCCCTGCCTATGGCAGGGGGTTGGAACTGGCTGATCCTTGAGGTCCCTTCCAACCTTATCATTCTATGATTCTACTTTGTCCCCTTTTGGGCTCTGCAGCTCGAGAGAGATGAGGAAATACTGGAGAGAGTCCAGTAGAGGCTCTCTACAGCTCCATGGAAGGAGGTTGTAGTCAGGCAGGTGTTGGTCTCTTTTCCCTAGTGACAAGTGATAGGACAAAAGGAAATGGCCTCAAGTTACACCAGGGGAGGTTTAGGTTGGATATTAGAAGAAACTTTTTCGCTGAAAGGGTTTTCATCCACTGGAACAGGCTTCCCAGGGAGGTGATTGAATGCCCATCCCTGGAGGTGTTTCAAAGAGGCAGAGATGTGGTGCTGAGGGTCATGGGTTAGCCCCAGAGCTGGTGGAGTTAAAGAATGGCTGGACTCAGTGATCTTAAGGGCTCTTCAACCAAAACAGTTCTATGATGCCACAGGCACAGGAGTATCTTTCTGATGCGGAGAGGCTGAGAGCCCTAGGGCTGTTCAGCCTGGAGAAGAGCAGCCTGAGAGGGCATCTTCTGACTGCTTCTAAGTGTCTAAAGAGCAAGGGTCAAGAGCATGGACCCAGGGGTTTTTTTCAATGGTGCCCAGTGACAGGGCAAGCAGCTATGGGCACAAACTGGAACCCAGGAGGTTCTTTCCTGTGAGGCTGCCAGAGCCCTGGACCTGGCTGTGCAGAGAGCTTACAGAGTCTTCTCTGGAGAGATTCCAAACCTGCCTGGACACTGATCCTGGGCAACCTGTTGTGGGTGACCCTGCTTTAGATGATCTCCAGAGGTCCCTTCTAAACCTTGGCAGGTTGGGATTTTGTGAATTTCCAACAAGATCTGAAACCCCTTTAGGAAATGCCAAGGATCTGTGGAGTGGAAGAGGGCTGGAAGCTCCTGATGTACAGGAGCATTGCAGTTCCCTCTAACCCCACAGGAGCCTCTAGCTCAATGATGCACCAGCAGGCTGCTTTGAGTAGGTGGGAGTGAGGGCTGGCTGGCTCTTCTCTTCAAGGATTAGTAGTATCAGAAGTTGTCTCTCCAAGCATTAAGGGCACTTTGTAAATAGAAATCATCAGGGAAAAGAGTTTCAGAGTATTCAGAAAATCATCTGCACATTCAAATAGCCACAGTTTGAAACAGTGCACAGTGAAGCATTGCCAAAAAAGTGTATTTTTGTTGTACCAAAGGTTGGTTTTTTTTTTTTCCCTCTATTTTTCTCTGTACTTTTTGTGAAGCAGTGGTTATGGTGAGAGAAATGGCAGTGGGGTTTTGTGCAATGGGATAGGCTATTTTAAAAGAGAGTGCTGGAAATGAAACAAAACTGTTAAATGTTGAATTTTACCCATTTCTGGTCTCTGTGTCTTGATTTTTTCAAGTCTCTGCAGGCTGATTCTTCTTCCCTACAGCACATTTGTACCTACAGTCAGAATTGGAGCACAATATTCACAGAATCCTTTCTAATGATACTCTAAAAACCTCAGCAAAAGCAGCACAAAAGTTGCTGGGGGCAACTCCTGGAGCAGGCTGAGATGTTTGTGGACTCACTGGGCCAGTCTCTCAAAGCTGGACTTTGGTCCAACCAAACTGCCCTTTGGTCTAGCCCAACTTCACTGCACTCAGGGCACTGCCTGGGGCTGCTGGCATGAGGACCTGCTGAAGCCAAACCACTTCTGCTGGTAACTGAGTCCTGGTAGGTCTTGCAGAGCTGGAGCCCCCTGGCAGTGAGCAGCTGGAACAGTAATAAATGTGTATTTGCAATCAGAAAATGCTTGCAGACACTTGGAGGTGATGCTTTGGTGAGGATGGAGTATTTGGGTGTCCTGTGTGGCCACATCACAGGTTCACAGGGTGTCAGGGGTTGGAAGGGACCCAAAGAGATCACTGAGTCCAACTCCCCCTGCCAGAGCAGGACCAGACAATCCATCTCAGGGCACACAGGAACACATCCAGACAGCCCTTGGAAGGCTCCAGAGAAGGAGACTCCACAACCTCTCTGGGCAGCCTGTGCCAGGGCTCTGGGACCCTTCAGGTCAAGAAGTTCCCCTTGTGTTGAGCTGGAACCTCCTGTGCTACAGCTTCCATCCATTGCTCCTTGTCCTGTCCCAGGGAGCAGTGAGCAGAGCCTGTTCCCCCTGCCCCTCCTGAACCCCAGGCCTCAGACATCTATAAACATTGATTAAATCCCCTCTCAGTCTTCTCTTCTCCAGCCTAAGCACCCCCAGGTCCCTCAGCCTCTCCTCATCAGGCACATCTCACACACACAGCTTCCAGTGTGGAAAAGTCTGCTGAGAAAGATGTTTTCTACCTGGCTTTTCCCAAGCCTAGTTGAGAAGTGTCCCTGCCCATGGGGCAGATGATCTCTGAGGTCCCTTGCAACCTGAGCCATTCTAGCAAACCAGGTAGAAGATCTGTGGCTCTGCAGAAGCCCAGTTCCAGGTGAGAGGTGAGGGCAGCTGTCTCCTGCTTGCTCCCTGACCCTGCTGTGGCACACAGGAAAGTGCCATCCTGGCAGCAAAGGCTGGGAATAAGCCTTGAGAGGAGCAACTGAGAGAGCTGGGGCTGGTTAGTTTGAAAAAGAGGAGGCTGAGGGGAGACCTCATTGCTGTCTACAGCTACCTGAAGGGACTTTGTGGAGAGGCTGCTGCTGGTCTCTTCTCACACGTAATTAGTGGCCTCAAGCTGTGACTGGGTAGGTTTAGGCTAGATCAGTGCTGGGCCCAGTCCTGTTCAGTATCTTTGTTGATGATCTCTACCAGGGGATTGAGTCCAGTGTCAGTAAGTTTGCAGATGACACCAAGTCAGGAGCAGGTGTGGATCTGTTGGAGGGCAGGAGGCTCTGCAGAGGGACCTGGACANGCATCCTGGCCTGGATCAGGAGCAGTGTGGCCAGCAGGAGCAGGGAGGTTCTTCTGTCCCTGTGCTCAGCACTGCTCAGGCCACACCTCGAGTGCTGTGTCCAGTTCTGGGCCCCTCCATTCAAGAGAGATGTTGAGGTGCTGGAAGGTGTCCAGAGAAGGGCAGCAAGGCTGGGGAGGGGCCTGGAGCACAGCCCTGTGAGGAGAGGCTGAGGGAGCTGGGGGTGTGCAGCCTGCACAAGAGGAGGCTCAGGGCAGAGCTCATTGCTCTGCAGCTACCTGAAGGGAGGTTGTAGCCAGGTGGGGTTGGGCTCTGCTGCCAGGCACCCAGCAACAGAATGAGGGGACACAGCCTCAAGCTGTGCCAGGGGAGGTCTAGGCTGGATGTTAGGAGGAAGTTCTTGCCAGAGAGAGTGATTGGCAGTGGAATGGGCTGCCCAGGGAGGTGGTGGAGTCACCAACCCTGGCTGTGTTTAACAGTGGTTTGGATGTGGTGCTTGGGGTTTAGAGTGAACCTCGTAGAGCAGGGATGTCGGTTGGATTTGGTGATCCCGAGGAGCTTCTCCTACCTGCTCGGTTCTGTGACTAGAGCCCTGGAGGCTGCTACGTGCCGAGAGACAGGAGCCGGCGGGGCCAGGAGCTGAGTCAGTAGCTGCGGCATTTGCTGGGCTGGAAACTGACGGCCTGGGGATGAGGGGGCGAAGGGTCAGCCCGGAGCAGAGTCGGTGTTAGAAACGCCTCCGAAAGGAAAGCGAGGTGCTGGGTTTCCTGCTAGATGGGGACTGTGCTGCGCTGGGTGGTGCAAGAGTGTCCCCTAGTGCTGAGCGGCTCCGGAACAGCGCCCGGCGCCCGGCACGGCTGCTCCCGGCGCCCGGCACGGCTGCTCCCGGCGCCCGGCCCGGCTGCTCCCGGCGCCCGGCACGGCTGCTCCCGGTGCCCGTCACGGTTGCTCCCGGCACGGCTGCTCCCGGCGCCCGGCACGGCTGCTCCCGGCGCCCGGCACGGCTGCTCCCGGCGCCCGTCACGGCTGTGCCCGGCGCCCGGCACGG
>VWZE01002146.1:509328-522943 GCA_013396675.1 Eubucco bourcierii | reverse complement strand
AGGCTGGGGAGGGGCCTGGAGCACAGCCCTGTGAGGAGAGGCTGAGGGAGCTGGGGGTGTGCAGCCTGCAGAAGAGGAGGCTCAGGGCAGAGCTCATTGCTCTCTGCAGCTCCCTGAAGGGAGGTTGTAGCCAGGTGGGGTTGGGCTCTGCTGCCAGGCACCCAGCAGCGGAATGAGGGGATGCAGGCTCAAGTTGTGCCAGGGGAGGTCTAAGCTGGATGTTAGGAGGAAGTTCTTGCCAGAGAGAGTGATTGGCATTGGAATGGGCTGCCCAGGGAGGTGGTGGAGTGCCCATCCCTGGAGGTGTTGAAGCAAAGCCTGGCTGGGGCACTTAGTGCCATGGTCTGGTTGATTGGCTAGGGCTGGGTGCTAGGTTGGGCTGGGTGAGCTTGGAGGTCTCTTCCAACCTGGTTGATTCTATGATAGGAGTATTTGGCTCAAGGGTCTCAGATCAGTTCTTGGCAGAGAGTTGCTCATCACCCCTCTCTTCCAGCCCTAGCAGGAATCCATCCTGCAGCACTGCCACATTTATCTCTCCCTCGTTATCACAGAGTAACCTCTAACAAACTTGGGCTCAAACTTCCCTCTTAAGCAGCCAGCAACTGCTGCTCCCAGCATGTGAATGAAGAAGTGAGGCAGTGATATCAGAGCATCAGGCCCTTCAGCCACCTTTCACCAGCTGAATTGTTGATCCCAGGCTCGCCACCAGCGAGCCCATGCTGGTGACCAGAAGCATGGCCCAAGCTGGGCTGCAGGCAGGGAGGCAGCTTCACAGCATGCTCACAGCCACGTAACCACCCTGTGTGCAGCTTACACCTCACACTCCTGCTTTCCTTGCACATGGTGGGAAAAAATCACTGCTGGAATGTCAGGGACAAGCCCCACGCTGATCCCCATGGCTGACCTCAGCTGGCAGCTGCTCAGGGCCACTCTCAGAGCCTCCAGCTCCTTCTCCAGAGCCTGGTGTTAACAGGAACTCAGCAAAGCAAAAGCTCTGTGTTCCTGCAGAGGAGCTTTTGGAGAGGCTGTCTAATACCTGCCCTCTTCCAGCAGCTTCCACAATAGCTGCAGCAGGGAAGGCATGGCAGAGGGTTTTTTCATAGCAAGAGAAGATGGGGAAGGTGGGAAGAGGCCAATTTTTTTTTTCCCCTGCTTTTTCACATACAAAAGGGTCTTTATTCATTTTAATACAGGTTCTCTCACACAGCAATCTGCTCCATCAGTCAGTCAGCAGAGAAAGGCTCCTTATGCAGCTACCTCAAGCAGAACATAGCTGCTTAGACCCTCTCATTGGCTCTCTGAGGATGGGAAACCAGATCCATGGCAATCTCAAACTGGAGAGCATTAGGCCTGGGCAAGTAAATAGATTGCAATAATGGATACAATATGGAGGTTTCCTCAAGAAGCCAATATTTGTATTCTTCACAGCTGCATCTTTTCTTCTTTTCTGTTGGTTTTTTTCTCCCTTTTTTTTTTTTTTGTTGTTTTCCTTTATAGCCTGAAGTGCTCCCAAACTCTTCATGCCATGTGGCTGCTTCTTATTTGCACCAACGACCTGATTCCTCACTGCTCTGCCCTTCCATAGATGACCTCCACTCCTGCACAGCAGACAGAAAACCCTCACTGGAGAGCATGGCAAACCTCTTCTGCAGCAGTGCAGGCACCACTCTGAGGTGAAGGAGATGGTGCTCTAGCTTCAGTGTGTCTGCTGAGTGTTGGAAGAGGAACCCCCAACATAGAGCAGAGGCTAACAAGAATTAAAAAAAAAAAAAAAAGGAATGGAAACAATAATGAGGAATGGAGTCATTGTAGGAGAGAGCAAGTGAAAGAGGTTGTTTGGGGACAGTGAAGAAAATGCCAGATAGGAAAGAAATAGTGCTGGGAACAAAGACAATGGAGGAATGGAGGGGAACAATTGGAAAGCTCATGGTAAAAGCGAGCAGGGGGGTGGCTGATCACAGGCCAGGAGCTTCCCACAAAGGTGCTGCAGCTTTGCCCTCTTCCATTGCACGCAGCTTAGGGGGTGCACAGTAAAACTCCCTGCACGAGTAGCTGAGTTGAAGGTTCGGTGCCGATGCGTTGCCATGAGGGAGATGGGTTTTAGCCCAGACAAAAATGTGAAGTGGGAGAGGGGTTAGCAAATGGGCAGCAGGCAGGAAAATGAGCGAACCCTGGGAGGTGGGAAACCGGCAGCACAGGCAGAGCAGGAGAGAAAAACCCCGCAGACAAAGGGGCGAGCATCACGTTACACTCAGCACCGCAGTGCTGCCCGATTGCGTCAGCTCTTCCCTGCTCCTGCTTCACCTGCAGCCCCTCCGGACAGGCCACTTCAAACAGGTTAGAAAAGGGATCAGGGCTTCCCTAGCTAAAGCCTCAGCCTTTTGTCTGATGGCAAAAAATCAGTTCCAAATGTGCAACTTTTCAATACAGACCATAATTTGGTTACAATTCAGATTTATTCTGCTTGCTGCTTGGTTTCCTTTTTGTCCTTCCCTTCCTCTCTGTTCTCCACAAGCTGGCTTGGGTGCTTCTTTCTCACTCTCCAAAGACCTTTTGCAGCTGGGGGTCATGCAGCAGGAAATGAGCCCCAGCCCAGCCCTTGGACTGAACCCACTGCATCCAACACCCCACCACCACCACCTCCTCCTTGGGATAAAAAACACACGCCCTGGGTGCTTCAAGCAGCTTGCAAAGCAACAGTAAAACATGTCAGTGATGGAGGGGCTTAAACATCTTCAGCCTAGTTTACAAGGCCTGCTGGTGAACTCATTTTTGGCTTGCTGTTTCTCTTGCCAGAGTGAGGCCAAGCACCCTCCAGCCCCAATGTGTTTAAGTGAGGGTTGTTTGGAGCACTTCTGAGGCTCCAGCTACTTGGGTTGTATTGGACTGTGACAACATTGCTGTCCCAGGCAAGCAGACCTGCCTGAGCTCCATTAGCTGTGCTATCAGGTCAGCTGGAGAACTGCCTGTGTATTTACCCTGCTCCAGCTCCACAGAGCCTGACCTCCCCACCACCAAAACACCCAACTGCAGCTCCTGTGTGCTTTGGGAGTGCTGAAATGCCAGGGAGAGAGGCCAGAATGAGCTCCCTCCTGCAAGGAGAAGCTGTTTGCAAGAAGATCCTGTGTCCTTTTAGCAGTATGTTTTGCTCTGGAGCAAAAGGTACAGTGCTTACATTGCATGTTCTTCCACCTTTGCTTGGGCCTGCCTGTTCCCAGAGCTCTGTTGCAGCACAGAGTTCTGCAGCTTGTTTGATTTTCTCTTCTTAAATGTTTGCTTCTTGGCTTGAGGGAAGAGTTATAACTTTATGGGTAAACACACTTGGTGTTTGGGATTAGACTGTACTGAGGTTTTTGATTCCTATCTGAGCCCTTGCTTCATGATTTCAGGAGGCACTGAGCAGAAAGAGCTTGCAGAAGGTGGTCAAGGCATGTGGAGGAGCCTGGGCAGGTGTCCCACAGCCACCTCCTCCTGTGGTGGTGCTGCAGAAGAGCAGCAGCCCCAGGCTGAGGCCAAAAGCAGTGATCAGTGACAATCCCACTCCACTCCAGGCTTTCAGGCAAGGAAAGTGTTGGTGCTCAGGGCCATGGCAGCCAGACAGGTGGTGAGGGATTGCTGGAGGGTACTAGGTTCCCCTTGACCAGAAAGCCAAAAAGCTCCTGTGCTCACAGGTGCTTCTGCATGGCTCTGCAGAGCTGCTGGGACTGGTCACTACAGTCCTCTCACAGAAAGTCCTCTGCTTGCCTCTAGACTCCTGTGGTTCAGCAAAGAGCAAAAATTAACGTGTTAATTACGGGGGCTGAGTTCAGCGAGCAGTCAGAGCTTCTGCTAAAAATGAGCAGGCACTCAGATGAGCGTGGCCAGACAGCTGAATGTTCCTGGCTCTCACAAACCAACAGGCACCTTCAGCCTACAGAGATCCTCCTGGCTCTGAAAAGCCTATTCCAGCTGCTTTTCCCCTCCTCAATTCAAAAGCAGCCAGGGTGCAATTAGTTTGCTACAGCTGATCAGCAGCCTGTGTTGAGCTCCAGAGGAGCTGTGCTGCCTTTCCTGGCGTCCTCTGTGGGTATTTACAGGCATCCTCTAGCAGCAAGCAAGATGGGACCTCCACCCATCCTTGCTCCTGCTGTTACAACAGCTCGTGGGGGGGACGAGGATGAGCTTAGCTTCTCCTCCTTGCACACAAAGGTCAGAAGCAGGGCAAGGAGCCAGGGTTTGCTTCACCTTTCCTAATAAACCCTGTGGTGTTTCCAAGGAACTCAGTCAAATCCAAAGGCTGGGGTGGAGGGAGATGCGGGTGCAGCTCTAGGGCAGGACACAGGCTGTTTGCACACAGGCTGCATGCACAGTGAGGCAGAGAAAGACTCATAAACCAGATGCTCTGTGCAAAGTGCAAATTGCCCAGGCACTGAACTTCATCCCTTGCTGCTGACAACAGCCATAAAACCTGAGGCGTGCAGGTTGTGGGCTGTGGAGGGCTTTTGGGTTGCACCTCTGTCATCACTTTGTACCCACAGCATTGTGGAGAGGGCAGTGATGTGCAAAGAGTTCATGTCAGCTTCTGCAGCACAGCTCCTATGGAAGGTCTGCAGTGGTGGCTTCACAGGGAGGTTCAGGGTTCTGCTTGGAGAAGGAAGTACAGACAGCAAAATGTGGTCTTTGTCTGCATCTGCAGCACTCCACCTGATTGCTCTGCCAGTCTTCAGACTTAAACACCAATACAGGCTGGGCAGTGACTGGCTTGAAAGGAGCCCTGAGGAGGAGGGCTTGAGGGTGCTGGTGGATGAGAAGCTCAACGTGAGCCAGCACTGTGCTCTAGCAGCCCAGAGAGTAACCAGAGCCAACAAGAGCAGTGTGGGCAGCAGGTCAAGGGAAGTGATCCTGCCCCTCTGCCCTGGTGAGAACCCACCTGGAGTACTGCATCCAGTTCTGGAGCCCCTGGTACAAGAGGGATGTGGATGTGCTGGAAGGTGTCCAGAGAAGGGCCACAAGGATGAGGAGAGAGCTGGAGCTGCTCTGCTGTGAGCAAAGCCTGAGGCAGTTGGGGCTGTTCAGGAGAAGGCTCCCAGGTGACCTTATTGTGACCTTGCAATGTCTTAAGTGGGCTACAAGAAAGCTGGGGAAGGACTTTTTAGGCTGTCGGGGAGTGATAGGACTGGGGGGAATGGAACAAAGCTGGAAATGGGGAGATTCAGACTGGATGTTAGGAAGAAGTTCTTCAGCAGGAGGGTGGTGAGAGCCTGGCAGGGGTTGCCCAGGGAGGTGTTGGAAGCCTGATCCCTGGAGGTGTTTAAGGCCAGGCTGGATGAGGCTGTGGCCAGCCTGATCTAGTGTGAAGTGTCCCTGGGCATGGCAGAAGTATTGGAACTGGCTGATCCTTGTGGTCCCTTCAAGCTCTGCCTGATTCTATGATCACAAGAACCTGCCTTCTTTCTGCCTAAGCTGTCTCACTTTTTTCTGTACCATGACCACTCTTCCAGCTGTACCAGGGATATCAACACCTGCTGCCCACACTGCTGGGGATGCAGCCCAGGAGGTGGTTGGCTTCAGGGCTGTGAATGCACATCGCCAGCCCATGCCCAGCTTTTCGCTCACCAACACCCCCAAATCCTTCTCCACAGGACTGCTCTCCATCCCTTTGTCCCCCAGCCTGTATTAATAAGGAGAATTGTCCTGAGCCAGGTGTAGGGCCTTGTCTTTGGCCTCGTTGAACACCACAAGGTTCACACAGGCCAACTTCTCAAACTTGTCCAGCTTCCTCTAGATGACATCACATCCTTCTGGCTTGTCAGCTGCACCCTCACCAGAGAGATGCTGGCATCACCTATTTGTTCAGCTAGTTTGGATTGATGTTAAATCATTTGGCAGGGGGTTGGACTCAATTCCTGGAGGTACCTTTCAACTCCCAACATAGAGAATAAATCTTAATGAGGAGTGCCTGAGGGAGATGGAGATGGTTAGTTTGAGGTATGAGGTCACACCTTGAGTGCTGTGTTCAGTTTTGGGCACTGCAGTACAGGAGAGATAGAGGTGCTAGAGCAGGTCCAGAGGAGGGCAACAAAGCTGGGAAAGGGCCTGGAGAATAAACTTGATTAGGAGCAGCTGAGGCAGCAGGGGATGGTTAGTGTGAGGAAGAGGAGGCTGAGGGCAGAGCTCATTGCTGTCTACAGCTATCTGAAGGGACATTGTGGAGAGGCTGCTGCTGGGCTCTGCTCACAGGGAGTTGGAGACCGAACAAGGGGGAATGGCCTCAAGCTGAGGCTGGGGAGGTTTAGAGTGGACATTAGGAAAAAGTTTCTCACAGCGTGGTCAGGGATTGGAATGAGCTGCCCAGGGAGGAGGTCACCCACCCTGGATGTGTTTAAGGGTGGTTTGGATGTGGTGCTTGGGGCTATGGTTGAAGGTGAATCTTGTAGTGTAGGGTTCTAGGTTGGACTTGGTGACCCTGAGGGGCTCTGCCAACCTGCATGTGTCTGTGATCCTGTGAACATACTGTGATTCTGTGCTTTCTGCTGACGACTTGCAACCAAACAGCAAATCTCTGGAGCAGGGATGAGTGCACCTGCACATGCAAGCACAGCAGGCAGGTTTCACCAACTGCAAGGGAAACTCCCATTTCTGCAGCCCCTGGGGCTTCTTTCCAAACACACCTCCCAGAGCGCTGGTTTGCTCCCCGGGGGAGCAGCACCTTGGTGGGAGAAAACACTCCTGACTCCAGCAGGGTGGATGAAGTGATGCCAGCACCTACTGCTGCACAGTCTGCTCCAGTATACACTGTTTACTTTTGAGGATCCAGGCACACAGGCTTCCAACAAAGTGCTGTTTGTTTGCCAGGTTGTGTTGCCTCGGTCCCTCCTGAAGTGTACACAACAGTATTGTGCACACAAAGAAAATCAAGTGGATGTGCTCCAGGACCTCATTTACAGGTCCTAATAAATTCAAGAGATGAGAGGCTTTGCTGGACACCAGCTAAAATGACCACTTGTAGTGCCATGCAAGTATGGAGGTGGGCAGGGGGGGAAATGGTTTTATCCTGGGCTGGAGATAGAGTTCCAGAGCAGATGTTAATTATCACGTACCAGAATGTGTCACCAGTGGGCCTAGGGAAGTGGTTGTTCCCTTGCACTCAGCACTGATCATAGAATCAGTCAGGGTTGGAAGGGACCACAAGGATCAGCCAGTTCCAACCTCCCTGCCATGAGCAGGGACACCTCACACTAGAGCAGGCTGGTCAGAGCCTCATCCAGCCTGGCCTTAAACACCTTCAGGGATCAGGCTTCCACCACCTCTCCGGGCAACCCCTGCCAGGCTCTCGCCACCTTCACGGTGAAGATGAAGCCACACTTCACTACTGGGTTCAGCTTTGGGGATCTTGCTACAAGAATGACATTGAGGGGCTGGAGCAGGCCCAGAGAATGGCAACAAAGCTGGTGAAGGGTCTGGAGAGCAGGTCTGGGCTGAGGGAACTGGGGGTAGTTCAGCCTGGGGAAAAGGACACTGAGGGAGATCTACTCACTCCCTCAAACGCTCTGAAAGGACGTCAGACACAGATGGGTGTTGGTCTGTTCTCCCTAGTTACAAGAGATAGGATGAAATGGTCTCCAGTTGCACCAGGGGAGGCTCAGATTAGACATTAGGAGAAACTTCTTCACTGAAAGGGTGCTCAACTCTGGAACAGGCTGCCCAGGGAGGTGGTTGAATCCCCATCCCTTGGAGTATGTAAAAGACACAGAGCTGTGGTGCTGGGAGGCATGGTTAGCCCCAGACCTGGCAGAGCGTGACAATGGTTGGACTCAGTCAGCCCAACTGAAAGGATTCCATGAGTCTGTCTGCAGGTTGATGGTTTGAGTGGGGTTTGTGCTTCCCAACCACAGGCAGAAGTTTTCTGTTGTTCCAGCCTTTCAGTGCCCTTCCCACCCATATGCTGGACTTGCAATACTCCTCTTATCTCTCTCTTCTTCCCTTTCTTGTCAAAGGTTTTTCTTTTCTGTTTCTTTAATGTTGTTCTTCCTCTGGTCTGGGGTTTTTTTTCTTCCTCTTTTTCCCTTTTCTTTGTTAACTCACCTTGAAGAGTCAAATTAGCCAAGAGGAAAAAAAAAAAAAAATTGAAATTACAGTGCAAAATTTTCTGCTGGAAGAATTAGCATGCTTTTGGCACTGCTTTTTGCCATTGTTTTGTTAAGACTGACTCTCCTTAACTCTCCTTTTCCATTCTGGAGACTGTCCTTCCTTTATAAGCCCAAATTTCTTCCCATTTGTGCTCTTTTCCCTCCCTCCTGACTCATTTCCACTTCTCGTTTTGGCTGTTTCTTTTCTCTTTCCTTTTCCTTTCTCCAAATGTCCTCTGATCTTATATTCTGCTATTTTTAATTCTTTCTTCCCAAGCCTGGATTCCTCCCTGACCTGGTATCAGCTGGCTCCCTACCCTCTTCCTCTCTAGACTCAAAGGTCTGCCTGGGCAATCACTTCCTCAAAATCCAGCTCTAATCCAGGACTGGAGAGGAGCAGTACCTGCCTTTGTGTGTGGAACACAAACTGGGACCCAGGGGGTTCCATCTGAACACGAGGGAAAACTTCTTTGCTGTAAGGGTGGTGGAGCCCTGGCCCAGGCTGCCCAGAGAGGTTGTGGAGTCTCCTCCTCCGGAGAGATTCCAAACCCACCTGGGCATCGTGACCCTGGGCAAGCTGCTGTGGGTGGCCCTGCTTTAGCAATGGGTCTGGGCTAAATGATCCCCAGAGGCCTCTTCCAACCCCCACAGTGCTGGGATTCTGTGAATCACCACAGTCCTAACTGCTCTCCAGGAACTTCAAACCGGAGTATAAGCCTCTGTAAGACTTGTTCCATTTCTGACCCATCTAACCAGGAGCTTCTTTCCAGGCAGTTTGATGGCTGTGCTGCACACACAAAATATTTCTCTTTTTTTCCCCCCAGCTTCTCCTTCTTTTCATAGAATCAAAATCAACCAGGTTGGAAGAGACCTCCAAGCTCATCCAGCCCAACCTATCAACCAGCCCTATCCAATCAACTAGACCATGGCAGTAAGTGTCCTTCTCTTTTACAGCTTGTCCATCTGGAGCACTCTTCAGCATCACCGACTGACCACATAGTTTCTAGTTTATACTTACACTGGATTTTTTTTTTCCCCTTACTGTCATCCCATAGCAATCTGAATGTTGGGTGTAGGCAGCACACATTCAGTCAATGCTTTTCCATGATGTGGGAATAGTTCTCTAACTTGAAGCAATTCCAGCATCAAAGGAGCCCTGGAGCTTGTGGAATGTGGGCAGGTTTTAGATCTTTCACCCTACTACTGGCTAGCAACTGGTTGCAGCTCAGGGAGCTTTTCTATCAGCCATTGTGTTTGCTAAAATCACCTTGCTAGGAGAGAAAGTGTATTTAGAGTGGCAAATGGAAAGGGAAAAAAAACCGATTTAGTGAGAGGCTGGAGGGGAAAATAAGAGGTTTTTCTGAGTGCTGAAACACTGCTTCATTGCCTGCAAAGGAATGCTTGTAATGACCAAAAGCTGGGAGGTCCAATGGCCTTCAGTGCACAGAATGCTCAGCACTCACCCCCCGAGGCTTTCTTTGCCCTGGGTATCAGACACAGCATGTTCATGACAGGGAGGGGATCAGACCTTCACATATCACACACCACCACTAGTCATAACTTGGAAGCTTTAGCTGGCCGGGAACAAATACCCAGCCCTGCAGAGTCAAAATAGTCCTTGAATTTCCGCCTTCAGCAGCAGCATTCATCTAGTGCAACCTATTTGGGGCTCCCAAATCACATCCTGATGGGTGTCTTTCAGAGGATCTCCCCAAAAACTGAAGCACAAGTATTTCCCTTCAGCAGGGCACCTCAGAGCACCAGAGGTGCTTCACTGCAGATCAGTTAGAGCCTGTGGAGTCAGAAGATTCCATGAGCACAACAATGCAGCAGGCAGGTATGCATCCACCCAGACCCATGCTGGTCTTGTCTTCTCTCTTTCCTAAGGGTTCACAAGCCTTAAATCTGAGCTGGAGTTAATGCATTTCATTTCATCATGGCCAGTGATATAAAGAGTGGCAAAAGTATGACTTCAAGCAGCTTTTTTTTGGCCTTTCAATCCTTTTTGGAAGATTTCAATCTATTCTGTAGGCACAAAGAATTCTGGATTTGTTATCACCTGTACTAAGAGGTTTGATGTGCTGATCCACACTGTTCCACAGTGCAACAGCAGAGCTGCTGCTGCTTCTCTGTACAGAACCATGCCATGAGTCTCACATGTGCAATAAAATGTGTGGAGGAGAGGAAGAAAGAAGTGGAAGTTTCCATGTAGGAACCATAACAGAGATCTCACCAAATATCTTAATAAGAGGAAAAGATTTCTCTATAGAACCATAGAATGGTTTGGGTTGGAAGGGACCTCCAGAGGTTACCTAGTCCAACCTCCCTGCACTCAGCAGGAACATCTTCCACTAAAGCAGGCTGCTCAAAGACTTGTTGAGCTTCACCTTGACTATCTCTGGGGCTGGGGCCTCAACTCCCTCTCTGGGCAACCTGTTGCAGAGTTCCACCACTCTTATGGTGCAGAACTTGTTCCTCACATCCAATCTCAATCTGTTCTCCTTTCATTTTAAATCATTCCCTCCCATCCTGTCCCTGCAAACAGTCCCTCTGCAGCCTTCTTGTAGCCCCTTTCACGTGCTGCAAGGCTGCTATTAGGTCTCCCTGGAGCCTTCTCTTCTCCACACTGAACAGCCCCAGCTCCCCTCAGCCTGCTCTCCTAGCAGAGGTGTTCCAGACCCAACATCACTTTCATGGCTCTCCTCTGGCCCTGCTCCATCAGGTTCTTCCCTGTGTGGAGGGCTCCAGAGCTGGCTGCAGTACTGCAGGTGAGGTCTCACCAGAGCCCACCTTCTCCACCTGGAACTGGCCATCATTTCAGCTACCAACTGTTGCTCTTCAGAGCACAAAGGACACCACAATGAGCTGTTCAGACAAAGCAGCTCTCATCTGCCGTCAAAAGCTGAACTAAACAGGGGTGTCAGCAGAGATCAGAGAATGAAAAGGTAACAATCTCCTGGAAAAGCTGGTTGGTTTTTTTTTTTTGTTGCACCAGCAGTGCCATTCTGCACCAAATGCACACTTTCAGGGATACTACAGCATAGTGATAGCATTTCCCCGGTTTTCTCCCCAAACCCGGTGTGAAATTAAAAAACCCAAAACATCACTGAAGCCTTACTACACGGTGACTAACTTCACTGAAGGAGAAGAGACAACTCTTTACCAGGTGCCAAGCCCAAACAGATGCAGACTGGGGGGTGGATTCTGCCCACCGTTTCCCTGCTTGCTCTTAATTTGTGGAGTTCATCATTTTATGGGTCAAGAAGAGTAAAAATTAATCTGTAAAGCCCCGCCAAGTGTTTTTGTGACATTTATTGAGCAAGGTTAAGCTATTAGTTGCCTGGAAACCCAGCAGACACCACCACCTCTGGCCTTCCCTAACACTGCTTGCTTATTTAGCAAGACGGATGGGCATTTATTTCGGTCCTGTCTGGCACGGGGCTGTTCGGGATGGCAAAGCCAACCACCTCCACCAGCCTCCGGAGAGAATTCCCCTGCCATAAAGGCACAATTTCTTCTATTCATTATGGTATTTCCTACAGCCATTGAAAAGAGATCTAAGATCAATCCAGGGGCAAACACACAGCCATTCAGTTTAAAAGGTTGAGCTTGCTTTGTATGTGTGTGTGTGTGTGTGTGTTAAAAAGCTTGCCTCTAAAGGTCGAATTTGACCTTTTCCTTCTAAACTGCTGCGATCCACAGTTTAGGTGGAGCTTGTAAAAAGAGCACAGCTGTCACATTTATTTTGCATCCAGGCAGAAGCCGACTTCCACGCTGAGCACAAAATGTCCCCTTCAGTCCCTGCTTTAATAAATGCACCTCAAACACCTTAATGGAAAACGTTGTTGGTGCAAACTCTCCGGTGGAAATACGCTGAAGAGCGCAAAATTCACTGCTGCCTTAACTGCCGGAGAAAATGGATGTGCCAGAAGGGATTTTTGGTCTCCCCAGGGTTGTTTTGTTTTGGGTTTTGTTTTGTTTTTTTTTTCAGCCCCCTGCCCTCGGTCCTTTTTGGAGCAGGGCTCAGCGCCCCAGGGATGCTTTGGTGATAGGGATGTGAGGAGCCACACAGGAGGACACCCGGCTCCTCGTTTTAACAAGCCGTTAACAAAATCTTACCTTCCTCTTTGCTTTGCCCGTGTAAACAGTTGGCATGGTAGCCCTCGCTTCTTAGGCATTCATGCTTTTTACGTTATGTTACCACAAAGTTAACTAGGTTGGAAAAGATCTCTAGGATCGTCGAGTCCAATCTATCACCTAACCCTTCACATTAACTAATCCATGGCACTAAGTGCCTCATTCAGGCTTTGCTTCAACACCTGCAGGGATGGGGACTCCACCACCTCCCCAAGCAGCCCATTCCAATGCCAATCACTCTTACCAAGAAGAATTTCTTCCTAACGTCCAGCCTGAACCTGCCCTTGCACAGCTTGAGGCTGTGTCCTCTTATTCTGTTCCTGGATGCCTGGCAGAAGAGCCCAACCCCACCTGGCTACAACCTCCCTTCAGGTAGCTGCAAAGAGCAATGAGCTCTGCCCTGAGCCTCCTCTTCTGCAGGCTGCACACCCCCAGCTCCCTCAGCCTCTCCTCACAGGGCTGTGCTCCAGGCCCCTCACCAGCCTTGGTGCCCTTCTCTGGGCACCTTCCGGCACCTCAGCAAAAGGCACAGTAGCAGTTAGAGTTTGGGCTGGTTTGTCTTTGAGCGCGCTGTGACCCATCTGTGTGCTGAGTGAGATGAGGGAGAGACAAAACGTCTAAAGTACCGCATTTCGCCCTCGTTTTGGGACGGTCGCTGATGGAGGCTGCGGAACTGCCGGAAGGAGCCAGGCACCGGCGCATTGTCGGGGGCAGAACACAAGACAAGGCGGTGGCCAGCAGTGCGCTGCCAAGACACCCGCTGTCAGGTGCCACCCATAGCTGCTGCTGAGGGGCAGGGGTGACAGGCAATGCCCAGGCAAGGCACCCGCCATCAGGTGCCACAACGCCGGCTCCTGGGCGCCAAGGGAGATGGCGAGTGCCCATCGGCCGCTCGCTCCGGCCACCGTGGCACCTTTCACCTTTGTCTCTACTCGGTGCCACCTCTGGCCTGAACGTCTCTTTCCCTTCCCTCACTCCCAGCCCTGCTCCGCCCGGATAGCCGAGCCCTGCCAGCCACCTGCGGCTTCCCCCTCCGCCCCCCCGCGCCTCTTTTCGGCGAGCGGGTGGCTGAAGCCGAAAATCGGCGCGGCCCGTGGTTGGCGCGCCCGCCCGCCCCCGGCCGGCGGCGGCGCAGGCGCAGCGGCCGCATTCCATCATGGCGGAGCGGGCGGTTGGCGGTCGGCAGCGCCGGGGCTGAGGCAGGGGCTGCGGTGCCGCGTACGGTCAGTGTTGCTGCGGGGCCCACCGGGACGCAGCCCGGGAAGCGCACTGTCCCCGCGGGCTCCCTCTGTTCCCCGCGGGACAAGCGGGCGGGAGGGAGGGAGAGAGCGACGGGGCCGGGTCGGGGGAGAGCGGCGCTCCCCACCCAA
>VWZE01002146.1:490780-508609 GCA_013396675.1 Eubucco bourcierii | reverse complement strand
TCCTCCCCCCAGCTTCCCCCCCCCCGCCTGCGTTCTCCCTCCTCGGCAGCCTGAGCTGCTGCCTGCAAATGCCACGTCGCCTTCTAGTTGTTCCCCTTGGCTGATCAGCAGCTCGAGTACCAGACACCTCCCCCAGCTCCTCCTGGGGTCGGGGCAGGGGGAGGTCAGTCCTGTCATCTACTGTTTGGGTGGTGACCATCTTTTACCCTCCCCCATCCCGCTTTGTCCCCCTCTGCCTTGGGGCAGCAGCAAAGGTGGGGACCCTACTGTGACTGCTTTTCAGCCCAGTCCCATTTACTGCCTCTTACAAAAGGCTGGTTTGACTTCGGCAACGCGGTTGCTTTCCTACTCAGGGTTTGGGAGAGGCTTCAGGGATTGGAGACACCCCCCGCCCCGAGCCTCGGCAGCCCCTCTGTTACCAAGTGTTTTTGAAGGTGCTTGTGGACCGGGATAATCCCAGCTAACAGGGTAATAACGCCTCGCTGGCAGGTGGATTTGCCTCCTCTAGCAGCTTGCTCTCAGCTGCTCTCCGACTTCTGTTTCTTGCTTCTCGGGCTTCTTGTTGGGATGGTGGAAATTCTCTCTAGAGCTAGTTTATTTTCACCACCGAGGTTTCAATTTCTATCCATTCTCTGAGTATCTTCTGTCTTTTCTGTCCTGTGGTAGCTAGGATGTAGGCATTTTAATACTGGCAGCCCATCCTTGCTTTACCTGATGGCCAATAGTGACTATTGGCACACCTAGAGCTGCAGATAAGTTCTCCAGTAGCCTGCTGTGCATATATGCCTATAGTCTGTGATTCCTAATGCTCTCCTAATGCATTTATCTTTACAACACTTAGTTCAATAGGGAAATACTATCTCCGTCACAGATGGAAAGACTGAGGCACCGAAATATTTATGGCCCAAGGTCACACAGGAAGTATGTGGTGAGGCAGGGAATTGAATCTAGATTTCCTGAGACTCAGATTAGCATTTCAACCAGGGAAGCATCCTCTCTCTGTATTTTAAGCCAATAAATTGACCTTGGAGTTTAATATCCAAGTGTAGAAGAGAGTGCTTTGTGTTTTGTTTGGTGTCTTTGTAAGGAGCAAAGCTTCCCACACTTGCATTCCATTCCTTGGTGTTTTTTTGGTGATTTGTATGTGGAAAAGGTGGTAAAATAGGGAAGATGTTGACTTTCTCAAGGCTCTGAGTGTGTGCTCATGCCTGTTGAAAACCAGCCAGCTATTACACTGTCCTCTCTTTTAGCTCTTTTCATCTTGCTGCCTTCCAAATCTCTGCAAGTTTTGGAATGCTGTTGTTGTCTGGGAATAATTTGTTCATAGCTAGGATCAAATAAATCTAATATTCTATAAAGCTGAGTTGAAAGCAACATACTTGGTGTTCACTGGTATGTTGGATCATAGTTTGTGATTCCTCACAGGGTGATCTGAATAAACAGGACTTGTATTGACTGTCTTAAATGTCTCCCGGAGCAAGCTATTACAAGTTGTTCACTTGGTTGTAGGCTCGGTATTGTTGCAGCAAGTTGTTGAAAACCTTGGCCTTAGCTGCAATTAAGCAGCTCTTTGACAATGAAATGGAATTATTTCAGCATTTTGGGCTTTGGATCTGCCCAGATCCATACTGGAGCCTGTTTTCATTCCAGTTGCATTAGCATAACTCATTTTATTTTATTTTTTTTTTTTTGGTGAGTAAAATAAGGTAGTTCATTTTACTGTGGTGTTTTACCTGCCAATGCTTTTGAGACATTGGATGTTAGGGTAACTTAAAACAATTGCTTCTGGTGTATTCACCTTCAGAGAGAATGAAGATAACTTTGTCTGCACAAATGAGTTTCCTGCCACAACCCTTGATCACAAACTGCATCTTTCTTTGATGTACTGAAACCAAATCTGCAACAAAGCTGACTCTAAACGTTCTATAGAGAAGGTTTGTAACTGCCTTTTTGTTTGGGTGTTTTTTTTTTGGAGGCCAGGGTTTGCATCGTGTTGATTTGTGTGGCTTGTCACACCCATGCCACCAGCCTTTCATCTTTTTCTGTTTATTTTTAGGAAAGGTTTGGTGACTCCATAAAATGTAACAAAAAAGTTTTAAAAAAAAAAAAAAAAAAAAGGAGGCTTCGTGTGTGCTGTGCAAAGTGTCAGACTTCCAGCAGTCTGCTCACAAGCCTTGGCAGGCTCCCCCTGGGAATGCAGTGCTTTTGAGCACCACCGTGGAGGTATTTTTGCACCCATTCGTACACCTATTATTAAAACAGTTTTTGTTGTTTGTTTGTTTGCTTGCTTGCTTGAAATCCCTTTGGGTGAATTTCAAGCAAATTAAAATGGATGTTTCAGGCTTGAAGGACTGAAACTGTCACTTTTATTTGATAACCTCTGCTGTGTGCCCAATTTAGAAGACTTCTTGTTAAAGAGAGGTTGTAAACTTCTAGGCACATAAACACCTGTGGAGGCATTCTTACAATATTCTGTATCAGTCATAAGCTGGCATGCAATAGTGTCAGGAGCCCTTCCTTAGTTACAATTTTCTTAATCCCCTGCCATCATTTCATTTCATCAACCAACAATTTTAAATTTAGCAGTTGAAAAAAAAAAAACTTCAGTATTAGGACTGGAGCATCTCTCCTATGAAAACAGGCTGAGAGAGTTGGGGTTGTTTAGTCTGGAGAAGAGAAGGCTCCAAGGAGACCTCATTGTGGCCTTCCAATATCTGAAGAGGCCTCCAAGAAAGCTGGTGAGGGAGTTTTTAGGGTGTTAAGTGGTCATAGGACATGGGAGAATGGATCCAAGCTAGAGGAAGGTGGATTTGGATTGGACATTAGGGAGAAGTTCTTCACCATAAGGGACACTGGCACAAGCTGCCCAGGGAGGTGGTGGAAGCCTCATCCCTGGATGTTTGAAGGCCAGGCTGGATGAGGCTCTGGGCATCCTGATCTAGTGAAAGGTGTCCTTGCCCATGGCAGGGGGGTTGGAACCAGATGATCCTTGAGGTCCCTTCCAACTCTGACAATACTGCAGGAGAATTGCATTTTTCACTTCTGATTTTGCTGTGCCCCTCACCATGATGGTGAGGTGAGCTCTGGGTGTTTAAAAGTTGTGGTTGCTTACTGCTCTGGTTTCAAGGTTGGGAGAATCTCAGGAGTAACCTTTTCATTATTGGTGTGGTTTGTTGGTTTGTTGTTTTTTTTTTTCCCCACCTGTTTTTAGCAAGTTGTCATGAAGAGCTTCCCAAGGTCAAGATGGTTCATTTTCAGCTGTTATCTTTGCTGTGAGCCAGACCTGAACTGAAAAGTTTTGGATTCCTGAGTGAGGAGCAGACAGGGCACACACTGAACTCTTTATTGCATTCTTCAAGAGCTTATTGTAAAAGCGGCGATAATTTATTCTTTCAGTGGTGCTAACACAATCCTTTCTGTGTAGTGACCAGCAAAGGCAGACCACTGGCTCAGAGCCCTCAGTCTGTTCCAATCTCAATGTAAATCTCCTCTTCTTCCCAATATCTTGATTGATGTGGAAAATGCCTCTATTTGCTCAAGATTCCAGCATTGCAGCCTGATGGTTTAGGTTATTTTTTTCCCACATCTTCTTACAAGTTCAGGAGGAACATTTGAGCCATGAAGCTGGTGAAGGATCTGTAGAAAGGTCTGCTGATGGAACTGGCTTAGCCTGGAGAAAAGGAGGTTCAGGGAGGTCTTCTCACTCTCTACAACTCCCTGAAAGGAAGTTGGTGTGAGGTGGGCCTTTGTCTCTTCTTCCAGGTAACAAGGGATAGGACAAAAGGAAATGGGCTCAAGTTGCACCAGGGGAGGTTTAGGTTGGATATTGGAAGAAACTTTTTAACTGGAAGGGTTCTCAAACACTGAAACAGGCTCCCCAGGGAGGTGGTTGGGTCCCCATCCCTAGGGTCGTGGTTTAGCAGCAGTCTTAGTAGACTTCTATAATGATTTGACCTGATGATCTTAAAGGTCTTTTCCAACCAAAACAATTCTATGATTCCATTTATTAGGCTGTGACTTCAGAAACATCTGCAACTTCCAGACAGTATCACCTTTCTGAGGAAAATTAACAATGGATGTGCTGTGTTTGCTGGAGGAAGCTGTGAGCTTCTGCTGGCTGGGCTGGTGCAGTGAGCCAGCTTGGTCTATTAACTACCTCTGCCAGCTGCAAGGCAATGTTTTCTTGGAGTGTGCCAGCAGAGCTGCAGAACACACCTGCCTCTGCCTTCTCCTTAGCAAAACTGTATTGGGAATTGACTGATAATTTGTAAACACTTTGCAAGTTTGGAGAGCCCAAACAACACAATTTGCAATCCTCAGTGTGTGGTTGGCTTGGGAGCTGCAGCTTGGTACTGGACGTAGCAGCTTGAGAAAGATAGTGGGTTTTACATCATTGAATTTAACATCCTGAAGCTCTTCATTACCTTCTCCTGGTGGAGCATCTTTAGTGTAACAGCTGCTGGAGTAAAACTGTGCTGCCCTGTGGCAGTGCCCTGTGATTGTGTTTTCCAGATTGCACAGTTTGTCCGTGAACCCTGTTGGAAGATAAATATGTTCAGGATCATTTCAGTCTGGGTACATTCACATCCCTTTTGGAAATGGATTTTGGGTTTTTCATTATGCTGTTATGTCTAAATCTGGAGCCCAAGAAGGGCATTAACCTGTTGGAGCAGGTCCAGTGAAGGCCACAAATATGCCTGGAGGGCTGGAACCCTTCTGCTGTGAGGGTGGACTGAGAGAGTTGAGGTTGTTCATCCTAGAGAGGAGAGGGCTTGAGCAGACCTTCTGGTGGCTGGTGCTTAAAAGGGCCTGCAAGAAAAGGGGGGACAGATCTTTTATCATGGCCTGTTGTGACAGCACAGGGAGTGATGTGTTAAAACTAAAAGGAGAGATTTAGACAATTTTTTTTTTCCACTGAGGGTGGTGAGACCCTGGCCCAGGTTGTCCAGAGAGGTGGTAGGTTCCTGTCCCTGGAACCGTTCTGGGTCAGGTTGGCTGGGGCTTTGAGCAACCTGCTCTATCTTGCAGATGTCCCTGCTGACTGCAGGGGGTTTGGACTAGATGACCTCAAAAGGTCCCTTCCAACCCAAACCATTCTGTGACTCTGTAGAGGTATAGAGCACTGAGTAGATAACTGAGTAAGTACACTTAATTACCATAGAATGAGCTTTATATGGGAACCGTCTTCCTAGCATTCAAATTACCTTTCACTAATTAGATCATAGATAAGCCAGTGGAGTGTCTTTGGCTAATGTGGCATGAAATATATGTGCAGTGTTTGTGCAGCTGTCAGGCTGTACCCAAGAAGGCTGCAGGAGTTCTGTTGGTTCTTCCTGAGTGGTGTCTTCCTTGAGTTTTCTTTGCCGAGTCTGGTGGAATTAATCACTGACTGTTTCTCTGATCTCTTTTTACTGCTTTGTTGAGTGTTGCTTGCCTTCTGCACTTTTTTTTTTTTTTCCCCCTTTAGACTTTATGCTTACCAAGTTATTTAAAAGAAAATGACTCTTATTTTCTCTTACCTGCAGAAAGAAGACTGGGGGACAGTCCAGGAGACACTGACTGGGTGACGTTTATCACCAGGAGCAGATTCCAGTCAGGAGAGTGTCAACGGTAATTGGACATAACTTACCCGAAGCATTTTCCCACATTATGTCTCTAAGTAACACTTCAAAGTGAAAGAATCACAGGATGCTCTAGGTTGGAAGGGACCTCCAAAGGTCATCCAATCCAACCCCCTCTGCACTCAGCAGAGGCATCCTCAACTAGATCAGGTTGCCCAGAGCCCTCTCGAGCCTCACCTTGAATATCTCCAGGGATGGGGTCTCAACCTGTTGCAATGTTCCACCACCCTCAAGGTAAAGAACTTGTTCCTAATATCCAACCTCAGTCTGCTCTTCACTCATTTCAAACCATTGTCTCTCATCCCATCCCTGCAGGCCACTGCAAACAGTTCCTCTGCAGCCTTCTTGTAGCCCCCTGCAGGTACTGCAGGGCTGCTATTAGGTCTCCCTGAAGCCTTCCCCAAGCTGAACACCCCCAGCTCCCACAGCTTGTCCTCACAGCAGAGGTGTTCCAGCTCTCTGATCCTTTTCATGGCCCTCCTGTGGACCTACTCCATCAGCTCCATGTCCTTTCTGTGTTGAGGGCTGCAGAGCTGGCTGCAGTACTCCAGGTGAGGTCTCACCAGAGCATCAAATATCAAATACTTGACTGACTTAGTTTTTCTAAACTTAGGGTACTTTTTCCTGGAAGAAATTTCAGTTGAATTATCAATGGAAAAAAATGACTTGAGGAAGGAAGAACTGATGTGGTTCCCGAGATAAGAGAGGTTCTAGTTCTTCGAGCTCATTTTTATTTTCACTTTCCTTTCTCACTCCTCTCAAAATGCAGCTGGAAGTTTTGTCTTGAGGGGACTTGGATTAATTGGCCTTTGGATAAGGAAAATAAATTCTGGGTTTAGTAAAGTGCATTTCCTGTGTAGAAAACAGCTCAAGCAGGTGGTAGCAGTATGCTGATAAATGATCAGCTAGGTGGCCTTAGGTTATTTTTAGCTGGAGCTCATGGAATTGAGCTTCTCAGTCATGGAATCGATCAGCTTTTGGAACTGACCTCTTTGGAAGGCAGAAAGAAATCTGTTGGAAAATTATTGTCAGCACAGCACTTGTGAGAGCAAAAGGTCTCCACCTTCTGTGCTTTTAATGTGAATTATCTTCTGGTCATAGGGTCATTAAGGTTGGAGAAGGCCTTCAGTATCATCAAGTCCAACCATTAACCCAGCACTAAACCGTGGCCATCAGCATCTTGTAAACCCCTCCAGGGATGGTGATACAACCACTTCCCTGGGGAGCCTGTTCCAGACCTTGACTACCATTTGGGAAAGAAATTGTTTTTCATGTCCACCCTCAACCTTCTCTGCAGCTTGAGGCTGTTTCCTCTTGTCCTGTTACTAGGAAGAAGAGGCCAACACTGACCTCACTCCAACCTCTTTTTTGGTGGTCATGGAGAGTGAGAAGATCTCTCCCTAGCCTCTTTTTCTCCAGGTGAAACAACTCCAGCTCCCTCAGTTGCTCCTCACAACAGCTGTAGCTGTGCTGTGGACCCTACACCAGCTTCATTGCTCTTCTCTGGGTCAGCTCCACCACCTCAGTGTCCTTTTTATAGTGAGGTCCCCAAAGCTGAGCTCAGTATTTGAGATACAGCCTCATGAATGCAGGTGATGACTGCCCAGGGCAGTGGTAGAGCCACCATCCCTGTTGGGATTCAAAAGCAGTGTAGATGTGGTGCAGCAGACTTGTTAGTCAATGGTTGGACTCGATGATCCTGGAGGTCTTCTCCCACCTCAACAATTCAATGTTTCCAAATACATCAGCTACCGTCCATGGATTCTTCAAACCTGTGGCAGTCACCACTTCTGCTCCTGTGTAGAGATGTGTTTGCATCCCCAGACTCCTTACAAGTTAACTGATTGACCAATAAATATTTAGAGCTTGGCTACAGGAGCAAATTCTTCTGGTGTGTTCCCATGCACCAGCTGAGCAGTGGTAAACAGTTGCAGTGTGTGTCCCTGGCCTGACAAAGAGCGCTGGGCGAGCTGCGCTTGCTTAAACCCCCTGTGTATGATCTCATCCTTGCATTGCACCTCGTGTTTTCCATGAACTAAACAAAATGCACATGGTCTGTTACCATGAGCCTGCTCAGATGTGGTAATTTAAGTAGTTTATTGGTGTGTTTTAGCCCTTGGTTGAAGTGTAACCTGTTTTAACTGGCCTAATTGATCCACCGTGCAGCTAAAGCGTTACAGCCTGAGCCTCTTCTCACGTTGCTCAAGGCAAGCAGGCTCCAGTTTGTGTATCATCATAATTCTTCCTTGCTTGAAGTTTGCATAATCTCTTAGAATTTGGAGCACTCCTTTTTGCTTTCAGAGGATTTTTTTTTTTTTAATGCTTGGTTTTGAAGTCCTGGTTTGTGAGAGAGTTCTTAAATTACAAAGCTGGTTGGTGTCGATAGATGGACAGGACACATCAAACACTGCAGACCGAACGGGAGCTGGTGGAAAATCAACCTCTGCCTCCCTGCTGCCTACAGAAAGCAGACTCCTGCTTGTGTTAATCTTGAGAGGTCCTGGTTTCACTCTGCTGTGTGTGTTGGGTTAGAGGACTGCTGACTGCTCTGACCAGTTCGTGGTCATGGCAGGGAGCCTTTCCTGGGAATTTCTCTTGATTTTTAATAACCTGTGTGATTGCTCTCTCTTAGTCATGTTTAAAGTAAATATTGTTCAAGAGTTGGAATGCAAGCATCTGGAAAATAACTCTTGGATCCCATCTTGATACTATCATACCAGCTGTACCAACTTAGTGCGTGTGCCTGCTATCCCATAATGTTCTCTAGCTTAATTTAGGACAGGTACCCAACTCTGGCACTTAAAAGCTTGGAGTTTTGGTGCTTTCCTGGTGTAGTCCCAGGAGGTTTCCCTGGGCTTAGCAAACTGATATCTGTGTGGCATGTTTGGTGTCAGGAAATGCATCACACAGGGCACTGTAAACCAGCCAAGCTTGGGTAGAATCATAGTCATAGAATGGTAAGGTTGGAAGGGACCTCAAGGATCAGCCAGTTCCAACCCCCTGCCATAGGCAGGGACACCTCCCACTAGCACAGGGCACTCAAGGCCTTATCCAGCCTGGCCTTGAACACCTCCAGAGAGAGAGCAGCCACGGCCTTCCTGGGCAACCTGTGCCAGTGTCTCACCACCCTCACTGTAAAGAACTTCCTCCTAACATCCACTTTCAATCTCCCCTCTGCCAGTTCAAACCCATTGCCCCTTGTCCTGTCATTCCAAGCCCTTGTCAATAGTCCCTCCCCAGCCTTCCTGGAGCCCCCTTCAGATCCTGGAAGGCTACTCTAAGGTCTCCTGGAAGCCTTCTCTTCTCCAGGCTGCAGAGCTCCAACTCTCTCAGCCTGTCCTCACAGCAGAGCTGCTGCAGCCTCTGAGCATCTTGGTGGCCTCCTCTGGACCCTTCCAACACTTCATGTCCTTCCTGCACCCAGGACTGCAGGTGGGGTCTGAGGAGAGCAGAGCAAAGGGGCACAGTCCCCTCCCTTGCCCTGCTGCCCACACTGCTCTTGCTGCAGCCCAGCACACAGCTGCTGTCTGGGCTGCACTCACACTGCAGCCTCAGGTTGAGCTTTTCATCACCCCAGACCCCCAGGTCCTTTTCCTCAGGGCTACTCTCAGCCATTCCCCACCCAGCCTGGAGTTATGCTTTAGGATTGTGCCTACCCAGGTGCAGGACCTGGTAGAATTAAACTTACCACTTTGACTGGGCCACAGCCAGCTCTTACTTGTAAAAAGCTTTTCTTCTAACCTTCAATTACTGAGAGATTTATTCCTCATGACAGGGCAGAAACTCGGGCGAGCCAGGTGCAATGCCTGTTGTGGTAGCCTTCTCTTCTTTGGTTTGTTTCCAGATTTTGAGACACTTTTTCCCCTGACATTGAAGAGGGTTTGGTAAACAGATGGGCATGTTGTTTCTTTTTTTTTGGAGGGGGGAGGGGGGGAAGTATCATAAAAGGGGTTCAGGTTTACGTTCCATTTCAAGACCAAATTTGCCCCATAGGGAAGAAGTCTACTTGGTTATCCAGAAACTTAAGCCCAGTTTCAGACCTGTGAAGCATGTGCAGCTCCCTGTAGAAACTTGCAGTTCCCATCTTGTAAATCTTGGCATGGTTTTAAACATTTTACTCCATCTGGTCAGATCTGTAGTTACTCCAAGGTGTAAACTCCAGCTGCCTCTTTGCTGAACAGTTAAAAAGTTTCCCTGTGGCTGTTGCTGCATTATCAGGAGATACATTTTCAGATCTCTGGAAGGGTTTGTGGTCTTCAGAGTCCAGAGCTGTCTCTCTACAGCTGTGTATTTTATTTTCAGAGGAATACCATTGGTTTCCAGCTGCTCTTTACCACTGCTAACATCATGACTGCACCTCCTGGGAGGACACCATCACTGCTTTTATTGTCTGTAGGATTTTCCTTTTTTTGGTCTTTTGGTTTGATTTTTGTTGTTGTTGTTTCAACAGTTTCTGGTGACTCATGTCAGAATTTGGTTTTTTTTGGAGTAGCATTCCAGAATTCCAGTATTTGGGCTATTTGCATAAACCATTGTGCATCTTACTGCCATAATTTCTGAGTGATTTGGCTAGACATAGGGGTTTAGAATTTCAGAGAGTCACAGAATGGGTTGAGTTGGAAGGAACCTCCAAAGGTCATCCAGTCCAACCCTGCTGCACTCTGCAGGGACATCTTCCACTAGAACAGGTTACCCAGAGCCCTGTAGAACCTGACCTTGAATAGCTTCAAGGATGGGCCCACAACTGTCCTGGACAACATATTCCAGTCTTCCACCACCCTTGTGGTGCAGAACTTCTTAACATCCAATCTAAATCTGCTCTGCTCTCATTTCAAACCATTACCCCTCATCCTTTGCAATCAATCCCTCTGCAGCCTTCTTGTGTCCCCCTTCAGGTACTGGCAGGCTGCTATTAGGTCTGCCTGGAGCCTTCTCTTCTCCACACTGACCAACCCCAGCTCCCTCAGCCTCTCATAGGATTCCAGCCCCCAGTCTAGTTCCAACTCCACTGCCATGGACAAGGTCACCTCCCTCTAAGATCATCCAGTCCAACCATCAACTCAACACCACCATGACCACTAAACCATATCCCCAGATGCCATGGCCACACACTTTTAAACACCTCCAGAGATGGGGACTCCACCACCTCCCTGGGCACCCTGTTCCAAACCCTGAGCATTCCTGCAGCAAATAAATTGTCCCTATTCTCCAATCTGACCCTCCCCTGGCACAATCTCAGGCCATTCCCTTTCTTTTCACTTCTTCCGTGGGCATAGAGGTGAACCCCCACCTGGCTCTAACCTCTTTTCAGAGAGTCATAAAGAGCCAGAAGGTCTCCCTCAGCCTCCTTTTCTCTGGGTTGAACAACCCCAGGGCAGCTATTCCTCACCAGCCCTGTTCTCCAGACCCTTCCCCCGCATCACTGTCCTTCTCTGGACTTGCTCCAGCTCCTCAATGTCCTTCTGGGAGTGAGTGGCCCAAAACTGATCCTGACCAGGTTACTCAAGGCCCCATTCAACCTGGCTTTGAACACTTCCAGGCTTCAAGCCTTCCCAACTTCTTTGGACAACTTGTTCCAGTGCCTCATCACCCTCATGGGCAAGAATTTATTCCTTGTGTCTGACCTAAATCAGGCTTCTTCCAGTTTGAAGCCATTACCCCTCCTCCTTTCTCTACATGCCTTTGTAAGAAGTCCCTTTTCCATCTGTCCTGTAGGTCCCCTTCAAATACTCCAGTTGTTAACGTGTAAATAAACTGAGTTCCTTCAAGGCCTGAACAACAGGGCAATGTTTGCAAATTCACAGACCACAGTTTCACACTTAGAAAACAGTGTTTAAAGCAAACACATTGTTACACTGCATTGGTTCAAAGACTTTGTGGGGTTTTTTTTCCCATATAAACTTGGAAATTTCATGCTTTGTGTAGCTTTAGGACTTCAAAAATGAACAAATGAACTCGGGGCCAGAACATGGAATTTTCCCAGCCAGTGGAATGAAGCAGTTGGGTATTTTCTCTTTTGTTTTAAAACAACATTGCTGGAAATTATCTTGGTCCTGTTACTTTTAAAAGGGTCGTTCCTTTGGGGTGTTCTGTTGTCTTCAATACTTCTAGAAGCAGGAATCAGATCTTCCAGGGACAACTTGGGCTTGTTTTATGGGGCTGTTCACTTAGGAAGCAGCACAGAAGTGCTTGGCATATGACTCTGCTTTTCTGGCAATAAAAGCAAAGCCATAAAATAACTAAAACAAGGAAAGAAAATGTTTACCTAAGTGTAATGTCATGTTTGCACGATACAAACTCAATGCAAACTTTTCCAGGCCTCATAAATGGAGAATTAAGAGGACAGACATGGCCCTGAAGTGACCAATGAGAATATTGTGTAAAGAACAGCTCAAATCAAGTCAAATCTCTCCTGTGCTCTGGCCACTGACAGATGCTTTCTGCTCAGCTCACAGCTCTTAAGAGTGGAGTTTCTCCTCTGAAGGAGTTGTTGCAGTCACTGGGAAAATGCATCTAGCCCTGTAGGATGAGCATCACCCTCCAGACCCTGCCTTTGCCTTTTTTGTCCCTGTGCAGTAGAGCTCTCAAATTTTGAGGGAGTGTCTTCAGGCTAGAAAATGATTCTGAAGTGCTGTGGGTGGTTGCTTGGGTAGTTTCTGTTTGAGGGTGGAGAAGAGCACATTTTTTTTATTGCTTTCCTGGCACAGTCACATCAGGAACCTGACCCTGATTAGTAAGGGAGGGAGAAGGTTGATAGTATCACTTAGGTCATAGCTCTTGTGTGTCTCACTATGTTGGAGCTGCTGTTTCTCTGCAGTCTCAGGGTTTTTTTGGTGGCTGTGATAGGAGGCATTTCTCTCAGTCACCTTTGAGGGGAATTTGTGTGAGCAATCAGGTCTCAGCACCCCAAGAGATGAGCATCAATGCTTAATCGTTTGCTGGTTGAGCTTTGTGCTGGGCTTTTTTTCCCCCTTCCTCTTCTCTCCTATGGAGCATTTATACCTTCACTTCTCCTTCCATGGCCACAGCTTTCTGCACATTTTGGGAAGTTCCTAGAGGTCCTTCTGGTGATGGGCCTGATGTGTTTGATTCCCCAGATGGTCCTTGTGAGGGCAGAAGGATTTTTTTGTGCTGAAAGGCTCGTTGGGCACTTCTGTATTTTACCATGGGAGCTATTAGCATGACTTTGGAAGAAGCATTTTAGCACAAGTTAAACTTCTCTAAAAACACAAAGAAATGCCTTGGAATTTTCAAATTTGTAGATGTCAACAAAGGTGTGGGGGGGTGGGGGGGATAATGTGTAGAAGAAAACACCTGGCAGAGTGTGTGGAAACCCTGTGGAGCTGGAGTGTAGCTGTTTTGTTGAGGGTTGTTTTCTTTGTTGCTTTACTTGGGTCCCAGACCTCGCCTAGGTCAAAACTGCAAGGTCCCAGCAATATCTAAGTCAAAATGACATTAAAAGTGTTTGACTGAGCACATTTGTGTTGGGTAAGCCACGAAGAGAGTTTTCAGTGTGGAAGCTGTGGTGCCCTCCTGGCTAGGAGCCAACCTTCACACAAGATGGTGCAGCCAAACTCACTTGGGTGTCGTTAGAAATGATTTCCAACGTTTTAATCCAAACATAGGTTTAGTTTTGAACAGATGACTGTTATGGAGTGGTGGTGGTGGTGGTCTCTTCAGAGCTGAAGTTGTAACTGAGCTTCTGTTAAAGTCTGATTTTGTTAAGTCTCTCATTCCCTTAATCTTTGCTAAAATAAACCAATCCACCTCGCCACATCTCTTGGGTGGTCCTGAGGCAGGGGAGAACTATTTTAGGATTGGGATGGTTGTCTTAAACACCTTGTTAACACTGTTTATGTGGTGGTGGGGGGAAAACAAAACCTAACACCTCCTGGGGGACAGGGTAGCTACTATCTGTTCTCCAAAATGTTTCCTCTGTCAGGATTGTGGGGGGGACATGGTTTCAAGTGTGGAGGAATGAGGGTGTTATGAACTCTAAAAGCAAGGTTGGATCTTCTTGATGCGCCTGGGGTTGAGGAAGACTTTTGGTTGGTTCTGATGCTGTCTTTTGTAACAATATTTGGAAGTCAGAAGCACACAGAACCTCAGCATGGTGAGGGTTGGAAGGTACTCTGGACATCATCCAGTCCAACCCCCCTGCTAAAGCAGGGGCACCCACAGCAGCTAGATGGGATCACAACGTCTGCCTGGGTTTGCAATCTCTGCGCAGAAGGAGACTCCACAACCTCTCTGAGCACCCTGCTCCAGGGCTCACAGCAAAGAAGTTTCTCCTCATGGCCAGGTGGAACCTTTTGGGTTCCAGTTTGTGCCCCATGCCCTTTGACCTATCACTGGGCACCACTGAGAAGAGTCTGGCCCCATCCTTTTGACCTCTTGCTCAGCATTGTGGTGATAGGTTGGGCTTGGTGATCTCCAAGGTCCTTTCCAACCTGTTTGATTCTGTGATCTCTGTTGCAAAATTGAATTGATGGGATGGAATGTGTTTAAAATTCTCATAAGTCTTAGTCTCCAGAGATCCAGAGACATTACCAGCAGCATGGCCAGTGGGATCGAGGCACCTTCATTGCCAACACCAAGCTGTGTGGTGCAGTTGACTTGCTGAAGGGAAGGGAGGTCATCCAGGGGGACCTTCACAACCTTCAGAGCTGGGCCAGTGCCAACTCCATCAAGTTCAACAAAGCCATGTGTGAGGTGCTGCACCTGGGCTGGGGCAATCCCAAGCACAAATACAGGCTGAGTGGAGAATGGATAGAGAGCAGTCCTGAAGGGAAGGACTTGGAGATTCTGGTGGAGGAGAAGCTCAGCATGAGGCAGCAGTGTGCACTTGCAGCCCAGAAAGTCAGCTGTGTCCTGTGCTGTATAAAAAGCAGGATCAGCAGCAGGTCAAGGGAGTGGATTCTACCCCTCTGCTCCAGTCTCATGGAAACCTACCTGGAGTGCTGTGTTCAGCTCTGTCCAGCTGCACAAAAGAAGGAGGACATGGGACTGTTCCAGCAGGTCCAGGAAAGGGCCATAAAGATGATTCAGGGGCTGGAGCACCTCTCCTCAGCAGGCTGAGAGAGTTGGGGTTGATCAGCCTGGAGAAGAGAAGGCTTCAGGAAGATCTTAACAGCAGTTTTCTGGTACCTGAAGGGCTACAAGAAGACTGCAGAGGGACTATTTGCAAAGGCCTGCAGGGACAGGAGGAGGGACAGTGGTTTGAAATGAGAGCAAAGCAAATTTAAATTACCAACAGATCTTCACAACTCTTCTACAAAGTCAAAAGTCAGACTCAAACAATTAAAGCTATGAACTAGCCAAGGGAATTTACTTCAAATGGATCAAAACAGCTAAAAGAACTCACAAGGTTCTGTAAGATTTAGATATAAGAATAACCTCATATATAAGGTTAAGTCAGATCTGTTTATCATCCAGGATAAAATACCTTCAAGTGCCTGAATGGGGCCTACAAGAAGGCTGCAGAGGGACTGTTTCCAAAGGTCTGCAGTGACAGGATGAGAGACAATGGTTTGAAATCAGAGGAGATTTAGATTGGATGTTAGGAACAAGTTCTGCACCATCAGGGTGGTGCAACACTGGAACAGGTTGCTCAGGGAGGTGGTTGAAGCCACATCCTTGGAGATATTCAAAGTCAACCTGCTCTAGTGGAGGATGTCCCTGCTGACTGCAGGGGCATTGGACTGGATGACCTTTGGAGGTTCCTTCCAAGCCAAACCTTTCCATATAATCCATCAAAGTACAGCCAATATGTAGCACTCATGAGTAATTCTATTGATGTAAAAAAGTATCATTAAAGCTTTAAGGTTTCATACACTGCTGCTCTGAATTAATAGCAATGTTGTAGTAGTTTGCTTCCTGCACAGACTTCTGATCAGGCTGGAAGGTTGCAGAAGGCACTGAACCTAGAAATCAGGAAGTCCAAGCTGAATTTCTAACTCTCCATCAGACTTCCTCTCTGCTGCTGGACACATTGTTCTGTTCTGCCAAACTTGAGCACACTCTATTTAAAAGGGGGGAAGAAAAAATAAAAAATAAAAAAAGGTCTTCACTTAAACTTCCTGGAATAGGAACTTTCTCATACTGAATCAAACTCTTCCTAAATGCAGACTTTGTGGTAGTTTCTGGGGGCCAGGATTATAAATTTTGGGTGGTTTTTTTAAAGTGTTTATGGAATGTGTTCAGCTTCTGCTCTGGACAGTGCAATGAAGCTGACCTATTTTCATCCACAGTGACCCTCTCATGGAGTTTCTGTGAGAGACCTTTCTGGAAAGAGATTTTTTAAAAATGTTTTTTTAATATAGAATGATTGAGTGGTTTGGGTTTCTTCACTCCCCTGGCACAGCTTCAGGTTGTTTCCTCTTGTCTTACTGCTTGTCACCTGGGAGAAGAGACTGACCCATACCTGGCTGCAACCTCCTTTCAGGACACTGTGGACAGCAGTAAGGTGCCCTGAGCCTGTTTTTCTCCAGACTAAACAAGCCCAGTTGCCTTGGCTGCTCCTCACAGGACTTGTGCTCCACACTCCTCACCAGCTTCATTGCCCTCCTGGATCTGCTGCTGCACCTCCATGTGTGTCTTATTGTGGCCTTGAATAACCTGTGCTAGTGGGAGGTGTCCCTGCCTATGGCAGGGGGTTGGAACTGGATGATCCTTGAGGTCCCTTCCAACCTTACCATTCTATGATTCTATGAAAGCTGAGGAGGGACTTTTTAGGCTGTCAGGTAGTGATAGGACTAGGGGGAGTGGAACAAAACTGGAAATGGGGAGATTCAGACTGGATGTTAGGAAGAAGTTGTTCAGTATGAGGATGGTGAGAACCTCAAAGGGGTTGCCCAGGGAGGTGGTGGAAGCCTGATCCCTGGAGGTGTTTAAGGCCAGGCTGGATGAGGCTGTGGGCAGCCTGATCTAATGTGAGGTGTCCCTGGGCATGGCAGGGGGGTTGGAACTAAATGATCCTTGTCCCTTCCAACCCTGCCTGATTCTATGATTCTTGTAGTGAGTGAGAGGCCCAAAACTGAATCCAGTATTGAAGGTGCAGCCTCAACAGCACTGCCTGTCGGGAGACCGTTTTCAATATGAAGTTCAGCATGTCTCCTGAGAATCCATGATGCTTTCCAGACTTAAGGAATGATGGTCTAGTATCACTTAGACTTCAACTACCCACCTTGGCTGTGCTGGTCCCATTGTATAGGGCCACAATAGCTGGGGTTTGTGTGAGCCAGAGCCCAGCTTCCCGGGCTGAGGCGCTGACGTGAGGCAGGAGCAGACGTGAATCAATGAACACTGAGTTCAGCGCGAATCCTGGGCAGCTGGCTGGTGGCCAGGGTGACTGCAGCACTGCTGGAGAAGAATTTGGGCTGGAGAAAAGGGAAGGCCAATGTTTGAGTCTTCCAGAGCTTCAGCAGTTTTTACTATGTCAGGAAGTGAGGTCAGGCCCAGCCGCTGTGTGCTGTAATTGTTTTCTGGAAGGTTGCTCGTGAAGATTTGCTGTTTTTCTTAGAAGCCTTTGTAGTGGGAGAGTGTCAGTGGAAAATGTTGCCTCTTTTTGAATATGGTTAAACATGATTAACCATGTGCTGTGACATCAGCAGGGGGGTTGGGGTTGCTGCACTTACAAAACAGGCACAAATACCAGAGTAGGAATGTAGTTCAGCTTTCTTTTTTTCGTGTTGTGAAATTACCAAAAGTTCAGCTTTTTAGAAGTCTGTGTCCTAAATCATCTGTGCAAGCAGGCAGGAGCTCAGGCTCTTTCTGCTCTGCATTTCTTAGGAACCATAAGGGTCATGGTTTGGGTTGGAAGGGACCTTAAATTTCATCTCTTTCTATCCCCCCCTTGACGTGGGCAGGGATGCCTTATGCTAGACCAGCTTGATCAAGGTCCCATCTGACCTGGCTTTGAACACTTCCAGTGTTGGAGTCTCCAGAAATTCCCTGTGCAGCCTGTGCCAGTCTCTCACTAAATGCCTCACTCCTGCTTCTTCCAGCTTCCCTAGAGGAGTGCTTCAGAATCCCAGAATTAAGCAGGTTGGAAAAGACCTCTGGGATCATCGAGTCCAACCTATCACCTAACCCTTCTCACTAACTAACCCAGGGCACTGAGTGCCTCATGCAGCCTCCTCTTAAACACCTCCAGGGATGGGGACTCCACCACCTCCCCAAACAGCCCATCCCAATGCCAATCACTCTT